>CAVNYN010269588.1:0-82936 GCA_963692815.1 Nyctanthes arbor-tristis
ATAAATGTTATGTGAAAATATGTGATTACAAGAAAGTTTGCATATTATTATATGCTTAAGAAAGAATGCATATATGCTTAAGATCTCTTTATGATACGCGTATTTGCTTTAATGCATAAGAACGAGAATATCTATTCTCTAAGACAAGACAAGATCCTTCCGAGGAAGAAAGAAAGAAAGAATTATTTGCATGTTTCCATGTCATGTTTATTGTGTGAATTAATTAATATGCGCCAGAGTCTACTGAGTATATTTTTTATACTCATTCTTTCAAACTAACACTTTCAGGTTTTGGAGCCGGTGGCGGGACGACGGACGGCAGCTACTAGAAACATAACTTGAAGCCTATATGTTTTTTTCTAAGATTTCAGACTATTCATTTATTTGACTGTTGAGACTCTACTGGTTTTCGGAGAAGATTCTCTGCTATTCGTTAATAAGATTTTCCGCAATTATTCATTCTGTCATAAGTTCCGCATTTTAAGTTATTTTTAAAGATCAGTTAGCGACCCAAGTTTCTGAAATTTGGGGCGTTACACCTTGAGTGGCCAGCTTGTTTGAATCAAAAAAACTTCTCATAGAATTGTTTACATCCACACAATATTTCATGGCTTCTTCAATTGCAAAACAAGCAACATCATATGCTTCCCGAGATAAAGAGCTCTCTTCAGCTAATTTAGTAGCAAGTTTGCAAAGATCATTGAGACGATCTGGACCCCAAAATTACTCGTATTAGATGCTCTCCAATTTGTCTGCCTGGTCTTCGCATTCCGCGTCCATCGGTTTAATACATAGTCAGATTTGATAAAGGAAACACCAGATATTTGGAGAACTGACATGGCATGTCTACAGAGGAAGCCAATGTATTAGATCAACGACACGAGAAAAAGATATCATATTCTCCTTTATTCCAGAGTACAATGAAATTCTGCTGCTTTTTGTTATCATCCACCTGGAATGTTACAAATCTAGCATCTTCACATTCCTTTTCAACATTGCAACTAAGCAATCCCAAAACTTCAGCTTGAAATTTTTGGAAAATTGCACGTGTATACACTGCAGACATTTGCTTCTCCAAAGGTGAGTTAGATTTTAGGGTGGGTTCAGTATGCTGGCTTTCGATCTCTTCATTAGCTTCCTCTTCGTACCTTTCATGTGAAAATACTTTTAGCTTATCAATGAACTCTTTCAAAGTAGTTTCCTTATTAATGTACTTGTCAAAGAAAGAGGATACATTTTGAGATCAATCAACTGTACATAACCCTCCAAGAAAAATATCTCGCATGTATGTTGGAACCCACTTTCTCCGTTCTTCATACAATGCACGAATCCATTCATCATCCCCAAATTCAAATTTATCAACTAGCTCGCACCATCTCTTTTCAAATACTTCATGTGACCTCAATTCATGTATGCACCTGTCAAATTTTCTCATGAAATCTTCAAAATCATTGACTTTATGACCTATATTTGGCCGAATTTCAGCAAATACATGCCAAATAGAAAAACAACAGGATGCATCAGGAAAAACTTCAGTTGCAGCTTCTTTGATTGACTTCTCATTATCAGTAATGACTAATTTAGGACTTTGGCCACCAACTGCTCTAAGCCAGGTGCGCATCAACCAAACAAAAGTTGATGGCATTTCATCCCCAATTAAGGCACATCCAAGTAACAAGAACTGAAAGTGATGATTCACACCCACAATAGGTAGAAAGGGGATCTTAAATTTGTTTTTTATGTAATAAGTGTCAAAGAAAACTACATCACTAAAATATACATAATCATGTCTACCTTGAGGATCAACCCAAAATACATTTTTCATTCGTGTTTCTTTATCAAAATCAATTGCATAGTAAAAGTCCGGAGTCGCAGCTTGCTTAAGCATTAAATAGTCAAGCAATAATTGCACCTCCCCCTCATCCAACAGCAATTGCATTCTTGTTTTTTGAGCAACAGCATTAGCATTCAGCTTGTTCCTTCCCCTGACAGCATAATAAACATCATCAGGGGAAATCTCATGATTGTGCTCTTCCATGAAACTATGTACATACCAATTCCCATCCGCCCTTCTCTTTATATGCATATTCGCTTTGCAGTCTGTCTTAAGACATGACCGTTGATTAACAGTCATGCCAGCCTGCCGCTTACTCCCGAACCTAGAACAAGCAATTTTTATATCAATAAACTTGCCAGATTTCTTTGACCTTAGGCTGGCTTTTATTGTGATGCCAAACCCAATTGATTGTGCATAGTCCCTATAAAATGAGTATGCTGCCTCCTTCGTAGTGAATTCCATACCCATTTGAGGCATAAAACCATTCATCAAAGTCATGTTACTTTTCGCCACATTTAAATCTCTCCATCCCCATCATTCTGAACATATTGACCAACGCTAGTGCCAACATCCCCAGCACTCGTATCACAGGTTGAAGGTACTTCCACATCCATCTCCATATCCTAAAAATAGCTCAAGTTTTATTTGACGCTGATATAATAACAGTTAATTAGGCAAATAATACAAGCACTATAAACAAGCGCATTAGTTGTGATCTTGACTGCATATAATTGAAAATCCCCGTCACTCGAATCTAATGGCTCTAGTTAATTCATGATACCAACACACATAAGTCCCAACGCCGTTTGGGGTGGGGGCCCAGTCCGATCACCTTGAGCTCATTCCAAAAACATCACATTCCTTCAAAAAACCACCTCAAATTGTGATCTAATATCAGCCACAAAATTTGAATATCACAAAATGATGATGATAAAATTGGACCTGGAGAGCTCCATATTTGCTAGCAATATACCAAATTTTCAACTGGGCTTCAGCAGAAAAATTATTGAAGCAAAATTGAAAAGAAAATTAATTTAAAAATATCAGATACAATAATCCCAAATCAAATTCAAACTATAAGTACATTGAACACCCACTTCAAGTCCGTAATTAATTCTACTTCTTCATCACGAAAACTCGGTATAAAATAGCGAAGGACATGAAAATACACACACGAACAGACACATCCAACTGTATATGCAGAAAAAGATGCATATATATATATATAATGCATACTTACAGTTGTACTCTAGCTCTAACCCTTGTAAGCGGGGAAAGTGCCCTTCCCATGGAGATTTTTTACGAGCCTGTGTGAAAAGGCAGCCTAGAAGTTTATAGCTGGACCTCCATATTTAATGGTAAGTACGTTTAAACCCTTCAAGTTTTTGTAGAGTTACCAAAGTCCAAAGAATAAAGGACACTTTGGAACTGACATTTGTTCTCTTGCCATATCGGGACACTTCATTAGTTGGAGATTGTGTTCGAAAAAGTTCGCATAAGCCTCACTTAGACGACTCTTATGTCCGAAACTTAAACCCGACGCTTTACCATGCGTTGGTGCATTTAATCATGCATAAGTTCAAATCTTGATCTCGATGATTTTTCACCCATTACACTTTTTAGCATAGTTATTAAAATCGGACTGGACTGGACCGGACCGGCCTTTCAGACTGGAAAATCAGTGACCCGCTAATCTAACAGGTCTGGTTAACAATTTTTTAACACTATGCAATTAAACCACAAATAACCCGGCTGACCTGTCGGTTTTCACACAGAATCAATAATCCAAAAACCAAGAACCACCTAGGTTATTGCACATCAAGAAAATTTAGAATTATAAAGTCAATTGACGTCTTTTAACATCTATTTTTCACCTAACACCCACTTTTCATATGACAATGTTTTTATTAGTAAATAATATTTATTGCTTTCATTTTCACTTGTGTAATGATATTTAATTATTTAATTATAAAATTATAGTAGAATTGACACGGCAATTATTCATGTTATATTTGTCAAAAATAATTCAACGGGTTAATAGGAATTAGCCCGCTGGTTTAACCGCCGAGTCTGCGGTTGAACTAGTGAATGACTCAAGTACCAAGCCTAGGTCAATGTTCGAGCCGAGTGTGATATCTATGCTTTTTAGAACATTCCTGAAGATAGACGATTATCAGATGAACAGTTTAAGTGGCATTGTGTCACTGGTTGTCATCAACTCTTCCGATCTTCTTGATATTTAAGAGCCTTACAATGCAAAATTAGTATAATTATCATGAAAGTTTGCGCAAATTCTTGACGACGTTGAAGATATTGATGCAGTGAAGATAACATATTATAAGATTATTATACTATATTTTTCCCAATATCACATATACCAATTTTCCGAGTAAATTAAGGTTAGGTTTTACATATACCTTTTGTAAGGGCCCCGGTAATGGGTTAGTTATGGTAATAATGTTAATGTACCTAACATCTAGTGCAGTAACGGTAGCTGACAGTAATATATACCTAACAGTGATGTAACATTCCATCAACACAACCCCAAATCAAATCAATAATTGATATTATATCACATTATCCGTCTGGTACCATAAGAGGCTAATGACACTAGACGACCATACGTCTAACACTTGAAAATTTTCTATGGTTATAGCCTAAAGGTCTAGTACCATTTTGTATCAACGAAAGTATTAACAGGGCATTTTACACAATCCAAAGCTAGAACATGGAGCTGTGAAATTAGAATGAACTTCGTTCAGCGGAAAGTTTGGTACAATTGTAACGTGTAGAATGAGGATTTTCAACACGCCAAATCCACATAATTAAACAAGAACCAAATGCTCACTTTTGATGACTGAAAACCCTAAAATCACTACTCACAAAACGTTGAAGACATCAATCGTAGTCTACTAATCAACTCACTTGGCAAACAGGCAAACCTTCAATGCTTGCATCCTCGTTATGATGATACTACAATGTCTTTATACCACAAAACAAGTGTATCTTGAAACAGCATCTTTCTAGATGATGCTTGTCGATGTTGCTTCCCGACTGTTTCAGTGGGTACAAAAGATGAGTAGCCACGATCTAGCAGTCGTTCACCAGGGAGGCAGGGAGAAGCTTTTTGTACCACTGCAGTGGATAAAATCCATACATAGATTGGAAACATCTGTCAGTCGAAGCATGAGAGCACAAGAAAGTGGATGGTGCAAGGAAAAAACTACTGATGGCTTTATATCAAAAATTGACACTTTCAATAGAAAAGAACGGTTTTAGGCCATGGTAAGAAAAAATTTCCTTGTGCAAGAAAAAGAACTACACACCTGATACATATGTCACGATCCACTCCAGGATCTAAATTTGCAAATTCCACGACGATCTTCTGTGAAGGAATCTCGAATTGATTGTACCATTGAACAAACTACTGGAAATTGAGACAGCTCCTTGTGCTGTTCCTGAAGGGACATTGTTCTTTTCTAAGCAACTTTTACATGGATTGTTCCCAAAACAGTAAAAGAAACACGTGAATTGATCCAATCTCTAAGTCGCTCTCAAGACTCCCAGAATATCCATAACCCGGCATAAATATAATTCTATGTGACCTAAGATATTGATCGAAAATCCTTCCACAGAAAATGCAAAGTTAGTCATGTACTCGTGTTGAGAAAATAAACATTAGCATTAGCATGATCTTGCATCTAAGCATTAGCATGGAATATAAACAAATAGAGGGACTCAATAAACAAACATGATCTTGCATCTAAGCATTAGCATGGAATATAAACTTACGTACAATCCTATCACCTTTATTTATTTGATCATGCTTTAAAAAAAAAAATATCACCAAAAACACACACACGCACACACACACAAAAGTGGTGGTAGAAGATAACTGATCAACCACAAATTTGAATAGAAACATGGGAAATCCCTAATATGATGATCTTGTATTTCTACCGAAGTGGATAGAAAATTTGATAAGATCCAAGGTATGGGGTTCAAAGCAAAGTATTAAAAGGCGGAAATGTGCCTCAAGGCATCACGCATTGTTGAGGCGAGGCGAGGCGTGGCGTAGGTTTCGAGGCGATTGAGGCAACCAAACAAAAAGCTACAAAATGTGATAAAACAATATCAAATGATTTATTTCGATGTAAAAAATAAATTTGATCATAATTTCAGTATATTCAACATCATATGTTGTGTTGCTATTCTGAAAGAAAATGATAGTTTAATTTTGAAGATATAGCCGGGCCAAAGTGCAACAATGGAGATCTAAAAATGCTAAAGGGAAGACCAAATTTGATTATTAGGGTGGAAAACGCGAAATTCCAGGGCTTGGAGGACCTAACAGGCAATATAAGGAAGTTGGTGATCGAATTGGAACGAGATTGAATAAAGGAAATAAATAAAAATGAAAATCAATCCCATGCGTTGGCCAAAGAGTGCCAACTCGTGCGGCCGCATTGGGTGGGAATGCGAGGCCACATTGAATTTGGCTGTTCTCTCAAGTTTCATGGCTGTGTGGCCACACAGTGTAAGCTACCCTTTGTTCCCGAATTTTGCAGTGCCGGTCCCTGTGTCTTCAATCTCATTCCAGTTTGCTGCCCAACTTTTTAATATTGCCTGTTAGGTCCTCCAAGCCCTGGAATTTCGCGTTTTCCACCCTAATAATCAAATTTGGTCTTCCCTTTAGCATTTTTAAGTCTTCATTGTTTCACTTTGGCGCGGCTGTATCTTCGAAATTTATTTTCTGTGGACCCCGTACTTCAAATCTTATCACAATTCTAGGCCTAAAAGTGATCTTTGGAAGGAAACCAACATGGTGACTGGTGAGCAATTTAACTATTGCCATAAAAGCAGAAATCATAATCATTAGATGAAACTATAATAAGTGGGAATATGATGAAAAGGGAGGGGCCAAGTTAACATTTTCATGAAAGCTAAGTATGTGCCGTAGTACCAACTAGTCTACGAAACTCTTCCATTTAGCAGCTGAAATCATCGATTGCGACTTTATAAAGGTATGGCAGAGGCACTTGAAAAGGTGGAAAGTCCTTCAGTTAAGTCCTAAAGAGAGGGGCAGAACTTAAACAGAACCAAGAATCACAAGAAACAGTGGCAGCAGGAACGCCTATGAGCTCGTCTCCTCAGTCAATCCTAAGTCCTTATAGTCCCTCTAGTCAGCAGTTCACTGGCAGGTCTTACCAGATGTCCTAAAAATAGAGAATCTCTTGGTCCCTGACTCGACATTTGGGATGGACCAGCGAGACTGCAATAATATATCATGCAATAAAATTTAGAATGCTCAACCTGTGAACCTAATGTGAATGCACTCAGTATTGTCCGTTGTACATCAAAGCCTTTTCAAATTTCACAATCATAAGTACAAAACTAGAAATTGATCACATAAACTGAAGTAGAAACATTTTTAGCACAACTAAACTATGATAAATCCATTCACTTTGTAACGAGACATAAACTAACCTCCCTGATTGAGAATCCACGTCGCCGTAAACCTTCAAGATTCAATCCACGCAGCTCTGCTCTTTCTCCAGAAACCATGGTGTACTTTGGAACATCTTGACAAACCTTAAGAACACAAGACAAACAAGCTCATATGAAGAAGAGTTGGGGGTCTGTTTGTCGTGTCATTATTAATTTGTCAATTTATAAATTGAATCAATTTTTACCACACACATCTTGTGGGACCTGCAACTAACTTCACCTGCTAAATTTTAATTCACATTCCATGCACTAAAAGTAATCTCCAGCTAACTCTATAAATTTATAAATGTAGAATTTATAATGGGAGACTTGGAAAATTCCCTATCATCTACTATTGTTCCAAAGCAATCAATAGAATGAATTTCACTAGACAAATTAGAAAAATGCTCTAGAGAATAATGCTTCACTAGATAATTAGTACTCTTCTTGGTGTGCTTGCATTTGATTCCAGATAATATGCAATTACAAGTGGAGCTAATTTATAAAATTACAAAACGTAACATTTACATCCTTCTGCGGGGTTAAAAGTTGGTACCATAAATTTTTGCAATTGTGTGGTCTGTGATGAAAACATTTTGCAAGTGGAACAAATTCCGGAGTGCTAGCACATAATTTGAAATAATATGAATTACAACTGGAGCAAATTCATAATAAAATGTAACGCTAAGGGCTTGTTCTTGGTATATTAAAATCAAAGTGATCTTTTGGAAAGAGGTTTTCTGGGAGAATTTGTGGTAAAGAAGTGGAGAGAGATTATATGGATATGTGAAAAACAATTTTTTTTAATCAAGAATATGTGGTTGGTGTCGAAGTTTGAGTTGTTGTCCAGATTTTTAGTTAAAATGAAATATATGTAAAACAAGCCTAACATCACTCTGAAAGGTCAAAAGCGTATTAAAAACATCATGCAATTATAAGCTGTATCTTGACAACATTTGGTAGTGTATCCAGAAGCTCCTGAATACTGATCAGTTCATTTACCCCCCACGTTCAGTTTTCTGTAATGGAGCCATCTTGGAGATTAAATTGGGATTTGTCATAATTCATCTGTAGACCAGTTTCGACCTATATCTGGCAAAAATGAACGTAACATGATATTGCCAAATAAGATCAGTATTATTACCACGGAACCACCACCAATGAAAGAAAAAGAACCAACATGACAAAATTGATGAACCACAGTTGCTCCTGCAGTATGAACATA
Organism: Nyctanthes arbor-tristis; assembly: GCA_963692815.1. Classification (NCBI taxonomy): domain Eukaryota; kingdom Viridiplantae; phylum Streptophyta; class Magnoliopsida; order Lamiales; family Oleaceae; genus Nyctanthes; species Nyctanthes arbor-tristis. The sequence goes on from CAVNYN010269588.1 coordinate 8,550, forward strand.
ATCCTACAAGTCAACAAGTAAATCAATTGTGAACCACCTTTTGATTCCATGAGGAAGATATACCATCTGAAATGAGATTAGGCTTAAAGGGAAGAATAGAAGTGAAAATAGTTACATACCTCGACTGTAACATGGCCGGCCAGAAGAGTATTATTTGCAAAAATATTATTATTACCCACTTTGCAGTCATGGGCTATATGACAAGATCCCATAATAAGATTGTTGTCACCAATGACCTGTTTATGACATATCTATTGAGATAACAAAAGAAGTTTTTTGGATCTCAATTCTGAGATCAAAAAACCAAAAAGAAGAGCAGTATCATACAGTTTTATCTGTTGGCTTTGACGATCTATGGATGGATGTGTATTCTCTGATCTCATTATTGTCGCCAATTTCTAGAAAACATGCATTCCCTGGCTAAAGCAACCAAATAAACCTTCTAGTTAATGTCCATCTCTAACCAAAGGTAGACAAAATAAAGTTGAATTTGCAAACGTAGACATTTTGAATCCTTGAACTTATAATTTGGTAAGAACTGATATGTAATGACCCCGCTAAATTTACGTGGCATGGCGTGATAAAGACAATCTCGTGCTAAAGAGTGTGGAGGTTCGAGTCTTCTTCAAAAATATTAGAAATTAATTAGAAAAAAATTGGAGTCACAGCACCCCCGAATTCGGGGTGCAGGCACCAAAAAGAAGGGATTTTCTAAAGAAGAATATAAAATAATTGATTGTTTTATTGCAATTATCCAAGGCCTCGAGTAGGAATTGGGAAGTCAATCTCTTTAATCTAAGTTGAGATCTTACAAGTTTACTACATGATAGCAGAACTTCATTTGGACCAATAGAAGTTCCTAAATAAATTTTTGAATATAGCAAGAATTAGTGACAAATCTATGAAGCAATGACAACTCTTAATAATTTTAGATACAAATCTCCAAAATGAAATCCGCAAAATTACATGAGGCAAGGATGCAAAGACTTTATAGTTTCATATAAAACGTGAAATTTGGTATTTAATTACTGACCAAAACGAAGTTATGAAATGGCTCTATATAGGCCATCTTAATTGGGAAACTTTATTATATTTCTTAGTAGATATTTACCATGAGTGTTAAGTCATGATTGTCTATGAATGAGTCATCACTCTAAAACTAATTATTCAACACTCTAGAAAAATAATAGGGGAGTGAGTCATTAGTTAGGGAGTGGCCAAACATCTTGCAAAAGTAAGCAAGATGACACCTATTTTAAAGAGTAAATAAAATAAGAGAAAAATAAAAATAAATCCACTTATAAAAGGGAATTGACAAACACACATTGGAGCAAGAAACCTACGTTCTAAAGCAGCAAAAGCAAAAAAAAAAAAAAAAATTAAACCTTAAGAGAAACAAAAGAAATAGAAAGGAGCCAAGGAACAAGGTTGAAGAGATCATTTTCAATCAGAACTTAGGAAAAAAAACAGTAGCGAGCAACCAAGGTGAGTGATATATACATCCTTTTCTATATATATTCTAGTGCGATTTAGACGAATTATTTTTTTATATAACTCATGCTTATAGTCTCAAAAATGATTGTTTAAATGTTATTATCATTGTCTAATGTTCATGAAAAGCAACTATGGATTTTTATGTTTCGCATTAAGCGACACTTACCTCTAACTATCAAGCCAAGCCATGCCATGCCATGAATCGGGTTACATAACATCCCATATACCAGAGGTGTCATGTTTAGTATACATGTCAAGCCAAGTTTATAATACTACATAAGAACACGATTCTAATCTTTACATTGTTTATGCGCGCTTGAGGTAACTAAACTTATGCAAAGAGGGTCCTAAAGCTTCACACCATATTTTCAAATAAAAATACTTGCATATGTGTACATTCCTCACTAAGTATTATTATACTTAGGTATTCCATATTTTTTTTTCATTTTTTCTTTTCTAGATGTTGAAGAGAACAACCATTGAAGTTTTTACTAATGAATGGTCTTTGTCGCCGGAGGATGGCCATTACTTGTACAAATGGAAACGCATCTTTAGGGAATTTATGAAACCGACCGGGGCAAACCCCCTACATAATTACTATTTTGAAGACTGCACACTATAATGTTATTACCACCGAGCTCCTCTATATCAAGGAGTATAAAATTAACCGTTGGGAAATCTAGTTGCTATAATATATGCCTAGTTGAAATAAGTAAGATGTAGTAAGCGTAGAGATAAGAAAAATATGATGAAGTAGGCTACTGTGTGATATGATCTTAAAGTCTCTAGTTTATATGAATCTTAAGTTGTCATGAAGGGAAAGATGAAGGAAGGTTATATTTTTCTTATGTAAATCCTTCCAACTATGTAAATTAAAGAATTACTGCTACTATTATGCTAAGAACTTGCATATTATGTTACGATCACTTGCCATATATCAAAAGAAAACAACTACTTGTTATGAAAATTAAAAGAGCTCATGGATATATGACGTCTACTCTTTACAACTGCAAAATTCGGAACTTAATCTAATTCTCCGTACATAACTGTAAACTTGAATTTACAACACATATCCATATTAACACATAATTAACACCTTACTGTACTTCTAAAACCTAGGCCAAAGCTCCACTGTAAGTTTTCAAATTCTATAAAGATAAAATAATAATAACAATAATGATAATAATAATAAGGATAAGGATATATATTTTCTAGTACACGTGTGTAACCATGTAGAATTTTATTAAAATGCGAAACGGGTTGCAAACTCTTAAGTAACTTGATAAGTAAACTATGCAAAAATTTGAGATTTATCTTCAGCTGTTACATGATATAACAAAAGGACAAAATGAACTTTAAAACCAAGATTTGACGAAACAAAAAACATTAAAAATGACTTAAAACAAATCTAGAACTGTTAATAAGTAAAGATAATATGGTGCAACTATGGAAAATCAGAATTGCCCATGTTTTTGGATGAAAGGGATCTTGACCTGACTCAATCAGACATAATAAGATCTTAGAAGTGAGGAGAGGAAAGAATAAATAGAAAGCATTGGAATGTCATGAGACCACAAAAACTTATCAGATCGTAGAAAGCATGGACTGGACACACTATAACAAGAAAAGAAGAAAAACTTAAATGTGAATCCCAAACAAAGTAATAAATAAAAATAGGAAAATCACAGCTCAGATATAGTGTCATGGACCAACATTTCCAGTTGAGGGTCAAAAAACTAGACCTTTCAAGTGAAGGATAGAAGAATAGCCATTGGCCAAAGATATAGCCAGGAACAATGAACTGGAAATAATTATAGTTTGTTGACACATCTATGGACGTCAACCTCTAGGTAAAATGGATTTCACTCATTCGCTTTGTAGCGCTTGATCTTTAGAACAAATACAGAAAACCAAGAGTCCCAGAAAGACAAACATCCAACAGTTGGGAAGTGGATATATTGAACTTCGTGATTCTATTCCAATTAGAAGGTTTGAAGAAATCAGATTTCCTTCAATTACCGCATGCCATGTTAATTCTCACATAAACTTTTCTCTTCTAACTTATTCTCAAACTTTAATACCGACAACATATTCCCCATAAAAGAAATATTTTCACATTTGCCCAAAACACTCTCTAATTCTCCACCACACATTTTCCCAAAAAAATCTATTTTCAAAAAGTCGCTTCTAAAAAGCTCTCAAGAACAAGCCATTCTCAATTTTTCTAAACTTACAAGTAGAAATTACTTTAATGATACTCTGATTAGATACCACCTTTTCCAAGTCTCTTATTCATTAGAATTTCCATCATCTACTGATTGAAAGAACACAACTCTAACAACTTAGCCAGGTATAATTATAAGCTTTCCAAGAGGGAGCCAGTTGGAAAAATCAAGTATCTTGATAACTCCTGATGGCAGCTTACATATACCTCTGTGTGTGTGTGTGTGTGTATATATATATATTTGAACATCCAGCAGTTCCACAAAAAGACAAGGAATATGAAAAACTAAACCAACAGAAATGTAAATGAACCATGAACTCTCGTTTGATAAGTGGAAATCAACAATACTTTTTTAGCATATTTTATTGGATGCAAGTAAATAAACCATAACTTTTGAATATTCTATCGATTATGTGTGTTTACAAGATTGCCAATATAGTTGAATCTTAAAGATCAGCAGAGTTATGAAAGCTTTCCTTATGAGGTAAAAAACATAGCACTTAAATCTATTTATATTTTGTACTAATCTTATGAGATGTTTTGAGCTTCAATGCTTTATATACGTGAACAAGTTCTAGTCTGATATTCACCATAGGTAAATCAAACTAGATCATTACTGGAGTTCGATCTGTAAACTTCGTAGTTATTGTAAATTGTCTTTGCCTGACTTACACCTGTAAAAACTGTTTTCATTGCACGTTGGTACCCCAGTCAACCAAAACGAGGGTTGACAAAAGTACGAGAAAAGTGTCTTTTTGGAGTGAGTATACACATTTAAATGTATGAAATTTTCTAAAAGAGAGAAGGACTAAATTTTTTAATTTCAATAAGTGAAGACAAGCAATTTAGTTTAAGGCTTCCAACCCCCTATAGATTAGCTCTGTCATTTTGGGACTTGAAGCATCTTCCTAGCTATTAACGTGCAACTTCAGTGCAAGAAGATCTGATGCTACTTTCTGCAGGCAATTAATGTTTAAGACTATAAACTAAACAAGATGGTGACTGATTGTCTCTCAAATCAATGTATTCTATAAACACACCTAAGAAGCATCAACCAACAGTCGATTATCAAAGTAAATCTTAAGTTTCCATCTGTTTTGGGATTTCATAATGCAAATATACAACCTGACTTAGATTGAGCGACTCATCAACAATAATGTGTTAAGAAATTATTCAGGGCTTGTATGATACTTATTTTATTAACACAAAATCAAATTTGGCAATCTGATCTGTCCCCATGCCTCCAAATTAATGAGATCGGAAGATTATAGCTATTAACATGGATAGAAACTATAGCATTCCAGTTTCTTTATCACTTAATCCTCATAGAAGTTGAGTTTCCATTAAAACAAAAGATGATTCAGGAGTATAAAATTGCAGACAGAAATGACTGTGCCACTATTGCTAATGATTCATTAAATAAGCCACACTTCTATTGCTGTCAGGAATAAGTAAGAAACAGACATGAACGGCCGCGAATGAGCTTTGCACTTCATGCAAAAGAATAGATTGGGCACCAATGCTCGATATCAAAATCAGTCAATTACTTAAAAGTTTTGAATACCTTGTACTTCATATCTTGGCATTTAATCCCTACCACAGCATGATGCCCAATTATATTATTGCGTCCGATAACTGTACGACCTGGAAGATCATCTCCAACTATAGAACCCCTGCCAGACAGCAGAAAAGCATGTCAGGCTTCAAAAAGATAGATCGGAAGAGCGTCGTAACCATAGCTCAGGTATTAGAAAGGAAGGACAAAATTTTCCAACTTACGCCATCAAGATGCAGTTTTCCCCTAACTCTGTATTTCCAAAAACATGGCTCCCAGGGAATAGCTGACATTTGCTCCCCAACTTCACAGAAGGTCCAACAGTACAGAAAGGACCAATTGACACATCCTAAATTTATAAAAGGTTCAACTATGTAGAAACAACTGATAAAAGAAAAGGCCAGCCAAAATAAGGAATAAGAACAGAACCTCAAATCTTCAAAACATGGGTACTTGCAAAGGAACAGCATGACCAGTAAAACAAATGCAGACATAAATAATAGATTTCTTCTAGTAAAGTAAGCCGTCTAAATAACCGAAGTGCATGATCGCATACAAGAGTAAAGAACAACATAATATGGCACAGCATTTTATGTTGTAACTATAACCTTTCTCAATTTTATACTTTAAATCTTACCGAAGGTCACTTACCTCTGATAACTTGGTGAACTGTGTAAAGAATATATCAGAAAAATGATTGCATACAGAGATGCTAAAATATTAAGACCTACAAGTGTCATTGAAGCAAATTACCACAAGAAATAAACTTACTAGTATCATAGAAAGGGTATGAATTCAAAGAAAGAGATCCACATAAAAGATACACTAACCAATTAGAATGTCAAAGGGACTTAAACAAATTTAATAGATACACAATCATTTACGAATGTAGTGCTAAAAGGCAGTGTCACATTAAGGGAAAAAGACAATGCCATCATTTATGCAACTTCTTACCAATACTAATTCAAAATATCCATTTTCAAAAAATAATACACCAACAAATAATAAAGCTCCGCCCACAGTGTATTACTTTATCATCATTTCCAGTTCTATAGCAACTAATTCATGAGCCAGATAGAGCGTAGTTCACTTGGCACACCAAATGGCATGCCAAAAACACTTCTGCAAATGCTAGAGTTGATTCATATGCATAACGAATAGCCAAAAGGAACGGTTTTTAGAGTGAGTGGCAAGTAATACCTGGCCTAAAATGGCATCGGGATGGATGAAACTAGCGCTTGTACCTACAGTTGCACTATTCAATTTCTCACTGTCAGCAGCATCTGGAAACAAAAAGAAAACAAGAATCACTAATTTCTTCAAATTATCAAAGACCCGCATACTATACAAATAAAGCTACGAAAGGAAGCGTACAGGAAGAGGAAGAGGCGAACCGTCGGCGGGAGAATTTTCTAAGAGCAGAGAAGAGTTGCCTGCCGCTGAGGGAAGACATAGCGCGAAATTTTGGGGTTTCTCTTTTCTTCCTTGTATTTATATATTTTACAAGAAAAAGAAAAAGGAAAATTAATCAGTCGTAAGGCAAATTACACCACAAGTTTAAATTCTCTTCTAATTTCCTAAACGTAATTATATTACTACTATAAAAATTAATTATCACACCATAATATAAATCTACCACACATAAAAGATAAAATTTTAGTACCACCACATTAAAATTACAATTGTAACCAAACTATTATAAAAGGAATGTTATAGCCTATTTTCATTTTCCTATCTTGATGTCTCCACGTCCACAATTAAAAATAACTTTTTTTTAAAGTAAAATAAAAATAAAAATAACATTGACTTTTTTTTTGTTGAAAAATAAAAAATGAAGGATTCTGGCTTATCAATCTTTTTCACCTTTTATTTTATTTTTTATTTTTTTATCTTTTTATATAATGTTGCATAATTTTTCTTTTTTCAATTAAAGATATAGTTCATAATATGATATAGTTCTATTTTATGCCAATACTTCTACTGAGATTTACAAATATTGTCATGTGACACTCAATTTTAATTTTTGAAATGAGAAGATATATTTTTTTCTCAAAATAATTGTTGAACTTTAATTTTTGATTTTGATTTTTTCAAAAAGAATCAGTACATGATTTTTTTAAAAATTTTTTTACCATTATTATATGAGATGAGAATTGATAAAAAAAAATGAAAAATGAAAAAGAAGTACTAGAATGGTTGGTGCCGGAAATTAAAAGCAAGGCATGAAAATAAGAAATAATTAAAAATGGAAATCTATATATGAATATGGTGGCATTTAAGTGTTTAATGTGGGAAACGTATTTAAATCGGGCTATTAATGTAATGCTAAATGAGGACATTTAAGTAAATAAAATAAAAATTTTAATTTGTGGTGTAAGAATTAATATTCGTAGTTGTAATATAATTACTCTTTCTTAAAATGGCTATGGATTAAATTACTTAAAACACCATTGTTGCATACCTTTATTTTTTAATTAGATGTACCATAAAATTAAAAACCTAATTTACAAACCCAAATTAAATAAGAACCCTAATTCATTTATCATCATGAAAACCCTAGAAACATTTTTTAAGTTTGAAAAAAAAAATCTATGGAACAAAGACGGTACACAGACATTATTATAATTGAACTTAAATCTAATATTAATGTTCACAATGCACACGTGTTCCAAGAATAATGAGTAAGATTTTCTTATTTTTATTTAGTATATCACCCGTGCAATGCACGGGAAGAACAACATTAAAAAATATAACAATATGAATTTGAAAAATAAATAGGAAATATTTGTATATTAGTTGAAAATATAAATGATGAATTTATATCAACAGAAACAATTAGACCACTAAACTCATTAATTGAGATCTTTTCTTACATTCAATGTGACCAATCAACTTGCATGATATGAGTATAGGTCCTTATTTATTAAAAATAACACTCATTCTTAATATTGTATTAGTCAAATACATGCTAAAACTATGAATTGACTATTTATATTCTAAATATCTTTGAAATTTCAAAAATTTCTATCTTATATGATTTTGAAACTCAAACTTATGAAAAAGAGAACTGGTATGAAAGAATAATACATACTTGTGAGAAATTTATTAGAGGTCAATTTTTTGACAAATTTAAATGCAAAAACTTCTTTAGCTTCCAATTTCCGACTCATTATGCTAAAACATTAAAAATTTAAAAATATATAAAAAAAACATTAACCATCTAAGCTTTACGTGTTTCTGAGATCAAAATCTCCCTAAAAAAGTAATGGACATTCTAGTAAAGATCATCGAGGCGAACTAAGTTTATAATAGTCTTCTAAAGTTATAGTGTAAGTACACACTTGCCAAGTATTTAACTCTACCAACCGCCGTTGACGATATTTCGGTGAGCCCTTCTCCTTGTAATGAAATAAGCCACATAATATTTCTCAATACATGCATTTTCCGCAAACTTACAGCGTGTTTAATTGCATTTGTTTTTCATGAAAAATATCCAAGTCATGGGAAAAAAATTCAATCTTTATGAGTTTATGTGGGAAATGGGAAATGGAATTTTAAATTCTATGGTAGGGGAAAACATGGGAAGATAGACAAAATATGACGTTATCAGTTAGCTTACAGCACCAGTCAAATGCAGAAAATAAGGTAGAAACTACACTTGATTTAGATTAATATATAATATAAAAAGTGAGATGTGAGGTTGAAACATCAAGTTTAAAAATTTAGAGTTAGATTGCACAATAAGATGAAAGGCAGGTTAAATTGAGCAAATTAATCATTTTAAAATAAAAAAGAATACATTAATAAAAAGCTAAAATATGACATCAGCCATGACGTAAGCGGTTTTGGGCGGAAAAACTTGTTTAGACTACTCTTGATTTAGATATATATAGATTCGCTTGAATTTCCGTATAATGGCCTTGTGGATATTGAGGACGTGGTTTATCAATAACGCATGGATAATTAGGTATGAGATTACTACCATTTAATTCTTAATCTATTCTTAATGCTAAGTTCTTTTTTAATCAGAATGGGAAAGAAAGAGGATGTTGCACGACTTTTTCCCTTCTTTTTGTTTCTATGTTAATTTATATATATTTAGAAATTAGAATGTAGGGTTATGGGTTGCAGGGGAGAAAAAAGCAGAAACAAATAAAGAAAGAAAGAAAGAATGTGGGGTTGTATTTGTAAATGAGTTGTGGTTTTTTTATCGAAAGTGTGCTTTGATGAGGGTTTACATATCGTGTGGTATGATTAGTAAAAGTAGTGGTGTAAATATAACTACCCATAACGTAATTTTGTTCTCTGTGATTATAGATCATCCATCTCGATGAGAATAGTCCTTGCCAATTTTTATATAAATTAAGAAACTTCAATTATTACCTCTGTCCGATATATACAATTCAATTCCAAATTTCACAAATATTAAAACACAATTAATACTATTAGAAAGTGGTTCAAATTGTACCTACCCCTCCCTCCCCTCCTTACTTCCCCTTTTTATCCCCCCCCCCGGCACCAAACCCAAAAAAAAAAAAAAAAAAAAAAAACTCCTTGAAAGGTAAAATTTAATATCGTTTCCCTCATATACTCATTCATTTATTAAATATTCTCCTTTAAATAATGTTATTTTGTAGATTACAATGCAAATTAAATATATAGTATAAAAGAAGATTAATATTTCAACTATATTTTTAAAGTGAAAGTGGATTATAATTTGGAAATATTCTTTTTTTTATTTTTTATTTTTTGTACAAAGGGGATGCGAGAGGGGGATGTTGGGGATTCGAACTCGGGTAATTTCGGTAAGTGGTTAGGCCCTTAACCATGTGTGCTAACCCCTTGATCCAATTTGGAAATATTCTTGGAAAGTGGAATTTGAAAAACATTTTTCGTAATATAACCTGCATTTAATTATTATTCCATTTTATTAGTTTTTATTTGCTTTTAATAGTTTTTATCTGTTAATAATAACGATAAATATATCAAATAATGGCATATAAGAAAAAGGATGAAAACGGAATAGAGGGCTACTTTTGCGGGACGAATGGAGTAATAAAATCAATTGCCAACGACCATGTGCTCTGATTCAATGGCATTCATAGTTTTGCCTTTTATGCGATCGAATGACATATTTATTGGCTTCTCACACCTCAATATAAAGTTTGATTCTCCTTTCCTACAGTTTCTTTATAATTCAAAAAAATAAAATAAAATTTAATTTAATACAAAACGATTTGGTTTTAACCTTCTATTAACAAAAATTGACAAAATTAATAGAAATGACATTATTTCTTTTAGTAGTTAAATTAAATATATGAAGTTAAGAGTACCTAATGTTCGAATAAAAGGTCCAAAACAAAGTGGCTGTTTATGTCACGCCTCGGTAATTCCATTATTATTGAGTTTGTTTCTTTGTTTCAATGGCGAAAGCTCTTGTATGATTCAAAATAGTTAAAATACTAACAATGAACGAGACATACCAATCAAATGAGTTCTTTAATTTTCATAAGGTCATTATGTTGTTTCTTTTGATTTCTCCACTTTACCTAGAATTATACTATCAATGAGATATTTTTAAGGTGACTTACTAAATTCTTTTGCTTTAGTATGAACTTTCTTATACGCCCAGGTTAACTCGGCTTGATGATTCATAGATTGTTGTTTGTGTCGAAACTAAATAGGAAAACAAGCATACATGATAAACTACATAAAAACCATTTTATTAATCAACTAACCGAACAAAAGGATTTAGAAGCTTTTACATGGAAAATTAAGCTTCTAATCCGTATGAAAGTCTTCGTATTACATGCCAAGTTTCTCTTTATGTGTGTGTGTGTATATATATATATATATATATATCCCTTCATACTTATTCTTCTAATTTTTATCCTCTTACTAGACTACTTCATTAAGTGAAAAACATAGGTTAATCCATCCAAATTTTATCATAGAATAATGCTAGTGATTCACATGCAAGAAAACATTTCATTTCTTATCATAATATGACATCAAAACAATTGCTCTTCTTTTAAAAACTTATGCATGCCAACGGAAACCAAAACATTGGTTACTCACATTTGATCTTGTTTCTTTAAAGATTCTTGGATATTTTTGAGTGGAAAGATGCTTCCAAATTCTTGGTATTCTTCAAGTAAAGTAGTATTTTTAAGCAGGGCTTATATATATATATATATATGAAAGAGGCTTTGTTTGGGAGGCAAAGAGAGCGTTTAAGAAGTCTTTTGGTAGTGTTCTAAGACTAGCTCCCTTTATAAACAAATTTCTCACTTATTTTCTAGAAAATTTTGGATTCCACCTATGAAAAAAGCTCCAATTGTCCCTAGATAATTTATAAATAGCAAATGAAAATTAGTTCAATTGGAAGCTTGAGAGAATTCTCGCCACAAAGAATGCCAAGTGGTCCCCAATTTGATTCATGTGAGAAATTTTCTAAGTGTTCAAGTGTCACTAGATTTTTTTGCTTATTACTTATTGAATCACTCTACTTAATGTACTCTATAATTAGGTCCTTGTGTTTTCGACTACACAAATTAGGTACTGCATTCTAGCTTTAAGGATTTTTTTGCACCCAATTCTTTAACCGATTAGACATAATCATTCTTTTGGCCATCACTTCTAACCGATAGATATAGTCTATATAAATTCAAGCAATCATTTTATTCTTGTCAAAGCAAATTAAAGTATTCTCAAATTCTTGTAGAACGTCACAACTAACTATCCGATGACAAAACTCACTAACTGATTATTTATAATTGAGCATTTTTTGAAAAATGATTCAACTATATCCCAAAAATGCCATTATGGAATTCTTGAAATTTCATGGAATGATTACAGTTTAAATCTATTTATTTAAATTGAATTATAATAAGAAATTATAATGAGATGAAATGAGTTGTGTAAATTTAATAAAAGTTTGAAATTTGTGGTTTTAAATGAACAGCTGTTAAATCAATAGTTAAATCAGTATTATATGGGATTATAATGTGTTTTCATAAAGAGAACCAAACAGCTATGACAATAAAAATTCACATACATAAACAAATATGTACAAGATGAGCTCAAATATGCTGTCTCCATTTGCTGTGTCCTTAGTTGTCTCTTTAACTAAAATTAAACACCTCACCAGTGCTCGTCAATGTTCGTCTCTGCCATCAGTACTTATCACCGTTTGTTAATATCATGAAAAATGGATCCGCAAACAAAAGCCATCGCATCCATCCCGTATTTAAGAACTAGAAACAACATTCCTCTTTTTGAATTTCATATCTTATTCTTGAATCATATATCAATTATTTTCAAGTCACCGGCATCTAGTAAAGAGGCGGCGGTGGTGGCGGCAAGGTGGAGAAAGGAATAGGTGGAATGTTTGTCAAAAACTACCAAACTCATGGTTATAGGTCATCTCTAGGTTATAAGCAAATAGCTATGAAGCACGGAAACTCTAAAAAGACTAGCGTTTCGCGTCGGAAACTTTTCGAAAACTGAAACTCTCCAAAAATTCTTCGGAAAGGTTTCGGAAACTCTTAAAAAGTTTTCTAGTTTTTAATGAAATTTGGAAACTCTAAGGAAACTTTACGGAAAAAAATTTAGATTTTTATTTTTAAAAAAAAGGAAAACTTAATTATAGCCATGTTAAAAAAAAATTATAGAGGGTAATTTCATTAATGTTTTAATATAATATAAACATTTAAACTAACTTAAACTAAATTAATTAAATTTCTTATTAAAAAAGAAGTCTAAGAATTTACCTAATTTTAAGTTGCATACGTTGAACTTTTGGGATAGCTATAACATTGGCACATTAATTTCACTGTGATGTCAATGAATTTTGAGTTTTTATTAGATTGAATTGATTTTGATATTTTAGTTATTTAAATCATATTAATTAGTGTTTTGAGGTTGCATATCTTTTTTTTGGCTTGAATTTTGAGGTTGAATATTGAAATTATAAAAAAAAACTAATAATTACTACACAACATTTTCGTAGTGTTTCGTATCTTACATTTTTACAAATCACGTTTCCCGGTGTCCGTTTTGTGTCCCGTTTCCGTGCAACCTAGGCAAATAGTTTTCATAACTGCAGTCTGATCTAGCACTATATAGTATGACAACATATGATATCATATGATCATATTGCGGGCATCTAGATACATTATATGGGTAATCACAACCATGTAGTATGTCTCGATTTATTCTATATGATTATATAGTACTATACATTTAGTGCTAGATCATTTTTAGTTCAAAACCATCGTATTCAGGTGAACGAAGTTTATACAAGTTGATAGATAAAAAATGAAGCTTATGTAAGAGGCCACAACATTAACATCGGACAAACTGCAAACAAAATTGAACCATATTTGTTCTGTAGGGTTCAAATCCCGTCATGAACCATATCTTGTTAGCAAACGTCAAGCCGACACAATATGTAATGTCCCGACGTGTCACCTACCTGCTTTTTTTTTTTTTTGCTGCATCACTTTGATATCCAGCTCGTGTAATTCCTCTGAGCACTCATGCTATTAGTGATATCTGAGATTAATTATATAACTTAATTGTAACTTTTTTTAATTAATATTAATGCGGTTAAAGGTTTATATATATATATATGTTACATAGGACTATTATTCCTTGTGTATAGTTGTATCAATAATTATGCAGCAGGTGGAAATCAGTTCGGAAATGCAGCCTTTGTATTAATAGTATAAATTGTGCCTTGTAGTCATTCTTTCAATTTTTATACGGCAATTACATCTCTCTCTCTCTATATATATTTATATATATATACATATAATTTGAGACTTTTCTAACATAATTGAGAAATTGTCTAGTACAATTTGTTGATTTTTCTCACATCATTGCTTATTAGGCATACCACACCAATAGGCTCTCTCTCTCTCTCTCTCTCTCTCTATATATATATATATATACACAAGGTTGTTAAAATCGTATTTTTAGATCGCTTCCGATCTGCTGAAGGTTTTGAAAATCAGATCGATGGATCGAATCGTAAATCGTAAGATTCTACAAAAAATCAATTTAAAATTACCAGTAGAAAAAAATTAAAATGAATTTCTTCTTTAGTGACATAAAAAATGTTGCTTTTATTGCTACAGTTGGGTTATACATATCCAAATCTCTTCAATCATATCATTGTTTCATTGCACGCCTTCCTTGAAAATAAATTATTGTCCAGGAAATCCTAAAAGCATTTTTTCCCCAACAATTTCAAAGTTGCGATGATGACCTGTACACACATAGAAATATAACTATTTATTATAATCACTAAACTACATTTAAAAAAATAAAATAAACGACTCATCTTTTCAAAAAATAAAAATAAAAAATAAAAGACACATAAAAGTTAAAACAAAATAATACATACAATTATACAAATAAAGAACTCGTGAACAGAAAGTAAAGACAAATAAATGGTAGATTACGTATGACTATCTATATTATTATATTATATTATATATTTTATATAATAAAGAAATGGATTTGGTCATATTGTATCTGTATGTATCTACGGCTGCCTACGCCAAACAGAAAACCAGAGCAAAGAGAAGACTTCTAGTTGCCCAAGTCCCAACGCCAGTGTCATCCAAAAGAGGAAATGACGAGACACATACATCACACGAGCCAAATTTTATCAATTCAATTTGCAGGTCCCCTTAGTTGACAACCCAACATCCAATTTTATCAATTTGCAGCAGAAAACCGTATGTTTCAGTGAAATCGTGAGAATCGCTTGGGATCACGATTTTAAGCGATTTCGCATGATTCAAGTACGATTCACATACAATCATGGATTTGCGATTTTTCATCCGATTCCATCGTAAAATTTTGTGATTTCACGATCCGAATCGCGATTTTAACAACTTTGTATATATAGACATATATATAATTTCAGACTTTTCTGACACAATTAAGTAATTGTATACTTCCTCCGTCCCAAAAAGATACTCCCCGTTTTCTTTTTTATCCGTTTTAAATTATATTCCCCTTTCCTAAATTAATTTTTAAGTTCTCTAATATACCCTCATTTATGGTGTATAGTAATCAACAATAAAGAACAACTAAAGTGAAATATTAAATAAGTCAAAGAGTATATCAGGAAAAATATGTTAAATTGTATATTTTCAATAACATTAAATGATGCTTTCTTAATCTATGTGAAAAACCAAAGGGAAATATCTTTGTGGGACGGAGAGAGTATTATAATTTGTTGATTTCTACCCTAAAGCTCTGTCTGGCATCATTGCTTATTATGTCATCCTACACCAATGAATTTTAGACCTCAACTGCTCTATTAAAAAATGAGGAAATTACACTATTTACTTGTAAACTTTGGTTTCTCTAGAAATACTTGGTAATATATAGAATTCTAAAAACACTTGGTTGTTTTTATTTATTTTTTATTTGTTTTATTTATTTTTATTATTTAATTTAATTAAAATTTACCCCACCACCCAACCCCAACACCACCACCACCCACTCCTCAGTTAGCTGGAATTCGGCCAGTTGCCGCTACCGATGCCGATGAAAGGTCACCGGTTCCAGCGAATTTTTTTTCTCTTTTTTCCTTTCTCCCCCTTTTTTTAAATTTTTTTCTTTGTCCTATTCTTTTTTTCCAACAATATGTCTGAATTTTTTTTCCATTTTTGTTTTTACTTTTTTCTTTGTTTTTACTTTTCTTTTTCACAATTTGTTACATATATAAAAAAGCCCGGTTATGTGTGCAACAAGCTCTATTATTTGTGTACAATATATGTTATTAAACAATCTATATTATCTGTGAAATAAGCTGATGTAGAAGATATGGCATAATGGATTGATTGAGAAATGACAAGACGATCAAGGCTTATAACTTTTGGTTGAGACAAATCATTAGTTTTTGCCATCCCAAGTCGTTTAGGCCCTCAAATTTATAATTTTTTCTTTTTTTAAGATTTTTTTATAATTTATTTTTTTACGGTTTTGACCTTAAGGCTCACCTAAGACTATTTAAATATCATTCAGACTTTGTTTTTATCATTCATTGCTTAATAACGACCTATGTTATTTGTATAACAATCTATGTTATTTGTGTAACAAATTATGTTACTTATTTAAAAAGTTATTTTATTTGTGTAACATATAATGTTACATGAATATAAAATAGTACAATATCATTTATTTTATGAATTGAAACACGAAAAAATTGATACTATATACGAATTTAAAAAGAAAAATGATTAAAAAGAAAAGAGAGAACACAAATAAAAAAGGGAAGTAAAAAAAAATAAAAAATAAAAAAGGGTAAAAAAATGAAAAGTAAAATAAAAAGAAAGAAATAAATAAAAGTTCTGGCCACTGGATTCCAATCGACTGGTTATGAAATCCGGTCTATCGGCCGACTTGAATCTAGCCGGTGACCGGCTGCTAGCCAGTGGCTGTTGGCACGAGGGGTGGGGTTGGGAATGGGGGTTAAAAAAAATTATTATAAAAAAATATTTATACGGTAAAAAAAATGACATATACTGTTTTTTTGAAAGTATAATTACAAATTTACATCATAGCAACACAAATACCTATAGATATTTATTCAACTGAAACACAGCGCCAAGAAAATTAACAATACAAACCCAGATAAAATGAGAATATACACTACAATAAAATGTAGAAAATACCCCATATAGGGAAATCGAACCTAAGACCTCTAGGTCCTAGTACCTCAACCTAGCCCCTTAATCAAATGGGCTAGGCCTTATTGGCGACATTTATTGTTATTGATATAAGTACTAGTACAGCACCCGTGAGTTACACGGGAGGAACAGTGTGTGTGTGTATATATATATATATATATATATATATATAAAACATTATGAATGGGAAGTTTCGTCATCAATAAGCAACACTTGAAACTATTACAAAATATCTATACAATTAAAAAAGACACGAAGAACTAATTTGATATATCATGTAATCATTCCAATTTAAACATTAATATTCAATAAACATTATGGAGTTCAGCATCATATCTGTATAATTAGAAAAGAGGAAGAATTAATTTGATATCTCATATAATAATTCGAATTTATACATTAACATTTAAATAAACTTTTCGGAGTTTAGCATCGAATTTTCAACCATGAAAACATTATGACATATTAAGACGCTTGAATGTAATATGGCATGTTAATGGTGATACTATGCCAGCAACACAAATGTAAATCAAAATTTTCTCTTATTCTACTCTACTTTTTCAAATTTCAAACATATATAAACTATTTCAATTAAGGGATTCATTGAATTATTGCTATTCTTATTTCCTAGATTATCACCCATGGTTGTATGGGGATAAACTTAACAATATACAACACTAAAGTTATAATGAGAATTCAATAAATCAAAGAAATATGAGTTATATCATATATCAACTTAACATTGACAATTGCAAATTTATGGTCCTACTTCACATGTACAAATTTTGAATAACCAATTTAAAACCCAATATAACTAAAACAATTCCAAAATGATTTTACAATAAAAAATATTAGACGGTAGTTGAAATTTTTCTAGCTAACACCAACGGAGAAAGATTTCTGAAGTTCTTCATGAGAGGAATCGGCATTGAATGTCAAACATTCCAATAAAGGGCTTTGAATAAAACTAATCTCCTATACATAAATTTATCACTTCATCAAAGATATAGTGCCCATATTCGTCCACCATCTATTGAAAAACAGAGTCACGAAGAAATTGAAATTGATGTTCTTGAGTAATTCCTCTTTCATTGATATTCGAACGCATTAGAATCCCCGCGCTATAGGTTGATATGAAAATCACTTCTTGGATACTCACTCGCACTGGGAACACAATATTTCATTCCATAATGTTCTCTCATTGTAGCTATACTTCTCCCATTGTAGCTATTCATTCCATAATCTTCAACTTGTGAAAATAATTCATGGTTTCCAAAAACATCATTACAAATCGGAATTCTTCATATTGATGAATTTCCATTGAAAATCATGAGCCCCTATCTCACTTGAACCTATATTTTGTGATAAATTAAGTGATATAAAAATAGAGAATCAAATTAGTAATATACCAGAAAATGATATCACACTTGGCCAAAAAAATAATATAAATAAATAAAAAGAAAATGAGATCACATAGAAAATCAAATTAATAAAAGTAAAATTGAGATAAGCCAAGAAGGTTTCACAAGATATAGAATTTTTTTGCAGTTATGAACACCCTCCATTGCTTCCCATTTGTTCTCTTACACCTCTATGGGTCTAGGTCCAACTCACATGGGTCCATGACTGTCAAAGTAATCAGTCTTGGGGTCACTGTTATAAAGAGAAAAAGTAAGCATTTAAGAAGATATATACGCCCAAACCATAATTACAAAGATTTTTTAAACTCAGTGAATATCATGAATTAGATTTGTATAGCCCAACTAAATATATGAGATATACAAAGAAAAAGGGCTTCATCACACGACGCTCTTCCGATCTCATAAAAGATATTATTAATTAAGGAATTACCATAATTTCAATTAGGAAAATTACCCAGTCGAATAGAATATAAGGCTAATTACAATCAAATTATGCTGATTTTATATAAATAAATCACCAAGAATCCATCAACGCACGGTCCCTAATTCTAACCACAGTTAAAATGGTACCGCAAATAGTCACACCGTATGGTTTACAACTAAAAAATGAGCGGGAAAATTTTAAAGGGCACTTAAGTGCCTTTATATATTAATAATAATAGATAATTGATAATAGATTGGATAACATCGTTTTTGAAATAAATAAATATTAGTAAGTATTTTTTGCAATAGTTTAAAAAATCAAAGTAAACATCAAAATTCCTCTTTCATTTTGGGCCAATTTTTGCTTTCATGGGTTCTCATAAATGGGGGGGGGGGGCGCAAAATAGCTACTTTTATAGCTTTGTTGCAAATTTGTGATGCCATCCAATCTTTAATTATTGGTTGTTTGTCAACAATGCATCTAGTGAGAAACAATATTTACTTGGGTAGTCTTTGCAATTTTTTCATTAGTAGGAAGTTTCCAAGAAAACTTTCAAAAAGTTTTTGAAAGGGACTCTGAAAATCACTCATTTTTCAATAACAAGTGTTAAATGTCTAAGCTCATAATCACGAGCCATAAGTAATAAGTTGTTAAGATTTAAGAAGATTATTCTCCACAAAAGAACAAAATAAAATGTTCACTTCTAAATCCAAATATCAAAATAGCAAAGAAGGATTAAAATGCTTGAAAAAACCACAAATATGTTCCAGTCCCTTGAATTTAAATCCTACAATAGTCAAGAAGTAAGGCAAAACATAACAAATCCCTATACCTCTCTTTTCTAAAACTAACGAATAAAGAACACTGGATATACTAGATTGTCTATGCAGTATGCAAATCAGCGTTTGCAAGGTAAGCCTATTTTTTGCTCCCTATTAATGCCGTCCAAGGTCCATCTTTCCTCTATCAAAGAAGCTTCATCTCAAAGCCGTGGCCTAGACGCCGTTACTATTGGCATTTCATTTCCACTCTCTCTGTCAAATTCAAAAACTCGGGATGTAACAGATAAAGAGACTCATCCTGTGATAATGTCACCTTCCAAAATCCGGAGCACCTGGAATTGGCAATCAAATTATTAGCGGAATAAATTTTGTCAGTAGTATATATTTTTCTTCACAGTCATTCATGTTTTTCGCCTGGTATGAGTAGACAAAACGGGATTGACTAACTATTTGCTCTAGATCGGAAGAGCAAACTTATCAACAATTTCTGAAGCATGAAGTCAATCTTGCCTTTGGTTCACAAGTATAATACAATATTGGATCTAAATCACCATATATAAAAGTTAACAGGGAAATCCTTACAAGAAAACTGAGATTTGGAATAGACTTTCTCTACAATTACCAGAGAATCAAGTGCAGTTTCTTTACCTGAGACATCCGAGGCCTTGCATGGGGATCCTGTTTAAGGCAAAGTGCAGCACAACGTAGCATGTCATGAACCTCTTGCTCTGAATAACTGTTTCTTAGGCGAAGATCAACTAGTTTTGAAATGTCATTCTCTTTCAACAAAGGACGTGCCTACAATAATAGATATCAATAAGTTCAGGATTAACACTTCAATCAATTAAAATCTGGACAGGGGATAACATAAAAATGAATTTTCACACTCTATATACCCATTCTGTGAGGCACTGCTGGCCCTTCGGCTGAGTAATGTCTACAGCCTTTCTTCCAGTGACTAGCTCCATCAATACAACACCAAAGGAGTACACGTCAGCTTTCTCGGTGACTTGGCCGGTTTGAACATATTCTGGAGCCAAGTACCCAAATGTTCCTATTATTCTTGTCTCTGTACCCAAATCTCCATCCGGCTGCCACCTTGCTAGTCCAAAGTCTCCAACCTTATCAAACAAAAACAAAATGGAAATAGCAAAATAAAGCACAAGAGAAAGATAAGATGAGAAGTTAGACTTCATGTAATGTTGCTAAGCATGATGAGTTGAGGACTAAACTTGGTGAGTTGAGGACTAAACTTGGCAAAAAAGATATAGTCCACCATTTTATCTCCAACTCAGAATCTTTAGGACATGTTAATTTTTATGCCTTAATACTATGATTACTCCATCCTAAGTTTGTCTTCTGCCTCTATATATTTTCTATGATGCAATTACTCCACTCTAGCAATGATTTTCCCTTCATTTTTTTTTTCTAAATTAAATCAAGAAAAAAGAAACCCAGTCCAGAAGATCACATCTTGGTTGCCTTCTCAGGTTTTCTTTCTTATACAAGTAGGTAAACATTTTGCGCCGAATAAAGAGCATCACTCTACACAGACGAATCATTTCTTTCCCAGCTAACCAAATGAATGTATTCATATTGCAGAATATGCTCTTGCAAGGTCATCTGGCCAGATTACTTGTTTGTAAACATCGTATTACTAATGCTCCCTCAATTTAATAATTGAGGTCTTAATTCAGCACAGTTGCAGAGGAACAAAATACTAGGAGTACTGAAACTCAAAGAGGGGTAAAAAGGGAGTTAATGTTCTTTAAAGAATGGACAAGTAATGAAATTGACCAATGGTTCCCAGATAGTGTTATCCATTTTTAGAGCATACCTGTTAACAAGTTAAAATTTTTTTGTCTTAAGAAAGTGGGATACGAGTAGGCCAAAATTTAATGGAGAAGCACTCAAAACAGAAAATTATGTCAGTAGCTCAGCAATTTTCTGTATAAATCGAAACACAGAACTTTATATCTTGAAGAATTGAACCAGAGTAAACATAATGAAACCAGAATGTTAGTGATAAAGAAATAGCATTAAGAAGCAAAAACACAATAAAAAGGTGATTACATACTAATGGCTCAAACTCGTGAGTCAGGAGAATATTGTTTGGCCGCATATCACGATGGACTATACAGCCTACTCTGCACTCCTCATGTAGGTATCTTAACCCTCGAGAAGCTCCAATCGCAATTTTTCGACGAGCAGCCCAGTCTAAGGGATCATGACCATGTCCTGCAATTCAATGCTCACATTCCTAGAGATGGCATAAAACTCGTATCACCATGAAACAACCTAAGTCTCTTTAAATTTTAATAATGCAAACACTTCTACCCTATTCTGCTGTAGCATGCTATATGAAAGAAAGACAGGGAAACGCATTTTATGATAAGGTAGAAGTATGTACTCATCACGCCTAAGAAGGAAAAGAGTCCTAAAAAATTTTGATATTGAAATACTCATTGAAAAATCTCACCGACTTTTAGCAGCCAAAAGCACGTAAATAAACAAAATTTCGAGTTTTTACTCATGGATCGTGTAGAGATGTAAAACAACAAAGAACAATTTTGAAAAAAAAATTAAAAATGAAGTCATATAGAATGATGATCTTTTCTTTCTTTATTTTATAGTAATACTTAGTCTTAGAATTATAATTTCATCCATTTAATGACATATGTTGATTGAGTAGAAAGGATATGAACAGAAGTACCATATAGGTGAGAGTCCAGAGACCCATTGCATATGTATTCATAAACTAGCAACCGTCTATGGTCCTCCACACAATATCCTATCAGCATTACAACATTACGATGCTGTGCACAGCTCAACACTTGAACTTCTGAACAAAATTCACGGTCACCCTGGCTACTGGCCAGCTTATGTTGCTTGACAGCTATGACCTGCCCATCGGGTAGCACTCCACGGTGTACGGAACCATATCCACCTTCAGCCAAAAAGTTAGATTTGGAAAACCCATCAGTAGCTTGTTTGAGCTCAGCATAAGAGAATGCTTTCGGAGGTTTTCCAAATGCAGGTGTTTTATGCTGGCATACTGAACAAAGTGGAGGAGAATCAGCTGGTGCATTTCTACTTAATGACATCAGATCTCTTACACTCCTGCATGAGTCTACATCCTTAGCTGTTGGCCCCGGTGCAGACTTTTTATCTGGTTCTGAAAACTTTCCCTGATGGGTCCCAAATATGAAATTTGGTTTTCTAGAACTGGATCTTCGTAAGCCCTCTTTCAAATGCTTTGGATACGTATCGGCAGAACTTAGATTGTCATCCATCCATTGCTGAGAGCATATACTTGTTGAAGGAGAACTCAAGGTTTCACTGTCCGAATCAGAGTGGAATCCTTCAAAGTTATAGTTCCTTACAGTTGATGGTAAAATCTCCTTCATCTTTTCATCCCAATTGATCTTAGAGATGAAACTTGGAAAGGATTCTTGGTCTAAGCTTGTGATTGAAGATGTCCGAACGTCATTAGAGGTCAGTGATGTATGTTCTGGACTGCAGGCTGGAGTCACATTTGGTGCCCTAGTTGTTTCCCATGAATACAGATCATATTTGAGATGCTTTTCTGATGATTTTGACCTTGACAGCACCTTCGTTTCCATCTTAGGTGCTTCAACAAAATTTAGCCTAAGCACCTTCGGCTGAGACTTCTTCATCACTACTACATTGCAGTCAAGCTGTTCCATGCAAAAGTTTGCTTCTTTTTTCATTTTTCTGTTAGGAGATAATTGAGGTATGTATAAATGTAAAGTCAAACAAAAGGAGGTAAAAGTTTTGAGACAAATCTCTCATATTTCCATATAAGACTGTACTCCAGAACAAATTAGAGTTATATATAAACAACTAGACATCCTACTTGTCCAGCACAACCCACTCTGCTTGAGCTCTCTTTGCTTCAGAAGCCACAACTCCATCTTCCGAGCCGACAAGCACTTTCATCTTGACAGTTACCTGTAAGGAGAATAGGAATCCTGAGTTACTTTTAGAACATTAGAGCACATGAAAAGAATAAAGAGAAAAATAATGCTCATCATATGGATAAGCATATACCTTATCTGAATCATAAACATCATGGAGTCGATACATCATCTGGTTGCATAAATCTGTAATATAGTCCTTCTGATCCAAAATTGGTCCCGACAATGCTCTCCAGTAAGCAGCAGTACAATCACTATTAAAATTTGGGAAACCCCATAGTTTTTTACCTAAAAATAAAAATAACAGAATTGATTAGATCAGTAAAAATTTTTGACACTGTACATATCAATTTGCAAAATAAATTTGTTGCAACATCTAAATCATCTGTGGATTATATACATCACTGGACTAAACTTGATTGACTATCAGCATAACCCATGCATAAAGATCAGATTTGGATCAAACAGCACTGCAATCAAAATCTATCACATTTCTCTTATTAATTCAATCAGATAAAGTTCTAAAAAGTCCACAAAGAAAAACAGCCTATATAAGAATTAACTCAAATGCAATGACACATTGCAATATGAACCAAAAAAAAAAGCAACTTATTTGCACGTTGATAAACATTGCCAAATCAAAAGGAAAACTAAATTGTGGAGACAAACTGACAGGAAATTAATGTTATAACTAGAGAAAATACAGAAAAATGAAAAGATTACTTGCGTTGTGAATCGGAATGACCACGAGCAGCCTAACGCTATCGCCTGGCTGAACCACATGTGTTAAAGCCCATTTCAAAGCAGTTCTTGAAATTTCCTTAGAAGCCTTAACTGCAACGGCAACTCTACTCTTTGTAACATCGAAGTTTTTGTCTTTCCCACTCTTTTGCCTTAAATTCATCTCAACCCAGTCTGGAAAAACACAAACTCTCACCAACCAGTCATCAAATTCCACAAACCCATTTGAGAAGAACTCAGTTTTGTGACTTGCAATTAATTTGGAAGCAGTAAAAGTATTGATTGTCCCAATGATTATCAAAGAATGGGGCAAATTTCTAGTGCAGTTAAGAATTCAATGAACGAACTGCGTTTGAAAAGAACCCAAAAAACAGTAAAATATCTCCTCACTAGAACTTCAGAGTGAGCAGAAAAGTCATCAAAAGTCAGTAACCGAAAGTATTTTGGGCAAGACCTCGCGTATAAATCGTGACCCGAAAACAGAAAGCTAAAGCGGTTTTGAGTATAATAATCAAGAGAAAAGGATGCCAAATGTAAGCCAGGCGGCAGTGGCATTTCTTGTCTTTACATGCCATAATTTTCAACAATTTCACACAAACGTACGAGCAGAAGAAAACCCAGCTGAAATAAATTATTAAAAATAAAACTAAATTTGTTAATCAAAATGGAGTCAAGAAAGCGAAAGATGACAAACATTAAAGCCCGAGGCACGAGCTTGAAGTTTAGGACGTTAATCAATAGGGTATAGGGAGCCCATAATTCATAAACCAACAAACACATTCGATTATTGAAGCACTCTCTCATTTTCCTATTTAAAAATGTTTACCAATCATGGATTATTCCCTAGAGCCTATATAATGGCCTCACTCCAAGAATATGCGGTTTTCCATTAGGAAATTTTTCTAAATTTCTTACCAAATAATTTGACTAATAAGCTTTGCTTGATGGA
Organism: Nyctanthes arbor-tristis; assembly: GCA_963692815.1. Taxonomy (NCBI): domain Eukaryota; kingdom Viridiplantae; phylum Streptophyta; class Magnoliopsida; order Lamiales; family Oleaceae; genus Nyctanthes; species Nyctanthes arbor-tristis. The sequence goes on from CAVNYN010269588.1 coordinate 33,789, forward strand.
TTCAAAATGTTGTGCTTGGAACTTGCAACTAAAGTTCGTTGAAATTAGTTCTTGTTATTAAAAAATGATATTATCAAAGAGTAATCTAATTAATCATTATTACTGGTCATACTACTATGTGAATTTTTTTAGACATGCTATTGAATTGGTAAATTCACAAAATAAATTACATGTCACACATTTAAGTAGATTAATCGTTCAATGATATAGAAGACGACACATCAAGGGTATAAATACCACCTACGATCATCATTGAATAATATTATTCATTAATTAAATAGTTTAATAGTATTATTGGAAGATTACACTAAGGGCATTTTTTACCCGGATAAAGTTAATAGCAGTATATACAAATAAAATATAGGAAGAAGAGGAAATATCTCATCTCCAATGCAAATGTGGTGATGGAGATGATATAGAGGAGAAAGACAGAGGGTAGATGATTATTTTATTGAAAGATGACTGAAAAGAAGTGTAAATAAAAAGAGAAGGAAGAATGAAAAATAGGAGATAGTTAGAAAAAAGTTCAAAAATAATTAATGATAAAATACTAGTGAGGATGTGCAATTTAGCCATATTAACGAGCCGAGCCAAGCCGAGCCGAGCCTAGATTTGGGCTCGAGCTTGGCTCGGGCTTTTTTGATCCCGAGCTTAAAAAGCTCTAGCCAAAGCCAGCTCGGCTAGCTCGGGAAATTGAGGTTTGACCCGAGCTTTAGCTAGAGCCTTTTCTCGGCCAACTCTGCTTTTTTTTTTTAAATTTTTTTCGTACCTTAATTTAATATCTTTTTTCCTATCTAACCTTGACACTGGTCTTAAAGGGCCAGCCCGTTTTGGCCAGGTGAGCCACACGGGTCGGCCCTACCCCGGCTCGAACTTACCCTTGAACGTAGGGCTCAACTGGCTGGGCTTAGGCTTTTTACAAGCCGGCCCAAGGGCCCTTCGAGCCGGGCAGCTGGTTATGCAATACTAGTGAAACTTGATGTGAATTATAGACACAAGAATAAATGAAGAGATTTTGAGGAAAAAGTTTAAAAAAAAAAAGGAAAAAAGATAAAAGTGATTCAAAAAAATGAAAATAGAAAGGAAATTAAAAAAAGTATGAGACCTGCATTAATATTTGTTTTTTCCTATCTCTAACATTCAGCATGGGAGATTATATGCGGAATGTGAAATGATAAAGTAGTTGGAGATTATATTTATAATAATGGATTTAAAAAGGAAGAGAACGTTAAAAAATAATGCAGAATTTTAAAAACAGTGATTTGTTTTTTAGTTAAGAAAAAGACTGATTTGTTAAACATCCTTTATTTCACAAAGAATTATGTAGGCATTTTAAAGCATCATCACCCATAACACAATTTAAATATTAATTAAATGAAAGGAGCTTATTACAGCAATTTTCCTGCCGCTTTTTTAAAAGTGGGGAAATTTTGGTTTTTTTGTTTCTAAATGTGGTAATCGGTGTGGTAAATATTTTATATATCTTTTTTTTTTAATTTTCCACTTGAGTTATCTTTAAAATTTTAGAGTTATCTCATCTTTATAATCTCATCTTTATAATCTTATTTTTGAGTTATCTCATCTTTATAATCTTATCTCATCTTTATAATCTTATCTTTATAATCTTATTTTTGAGTTATCTCATCTTTATAATCGAGATAATCTTCTCCGTGAATCTTTATTCGGTGATTCAGACGGATTATTCCTAAACTCTCTCTCTCTCTCTCACTCTCTCTCTCTAAATCCTATAATTTCTTATCTTTCTGAATTTTGCATTAGAAAATGTCTCTATTCAATTGATTCTAAATGCAATTTTTTTTCTTTTTTATTTTATCCAATATTTGTTTGTCCTTATTAATAACTTATTCACTTCCCTAGCTAGTAATTTTTTTTGGATATTACAAAAGGATTGTAAGATATGGAAATTGAATCTTTGTTCACGGGATTATATAAAACATAGGTATGCTTGCAAAAATATATGTGCATATATAAATATATATATATATATATATCTATCTATCAATAGTTAAAAATGTAAAAAAATAAACTTAAAAATATATGATACAATACTACGATGTCAAGTTTTTCACTTTTTTTAACACATGTGTGAGTATCTAATTTCTCAAATCCTTATAATAAGTTATACTATTTTAAATTATTCTTCCCTTGCATCACATAGATGAAAAACTAGTGTGCATTAATGTAGATGTATCAAATAGAATTAAAAAGAAGAGAAAATATCTCCAATGGAAGATGTGGATTAAGGAAGTAATCGGCCACATACAGATCTACTACTTATCAAAGAAGATAGGATGGGAGAAATAATAAGGTAATAAAACTAAAATAGATATCTAGCTTACTGCTTTGATACGGATAATATGGTAAACATCGTATACATATTTAAGTGTCATGTAGGTGCTTTATTATTATATGACACTATTTTTTCATAATCAACCTAGACATTGGAGATGGTCATTTTAGGATGACGTGACACAATCTTTACAAAGGTATAAACCATGGAAGTTAATCTATGCGGTTACAATAAAAACTTTTGTTATCATGAAAATAAAGGGAAAAAATATATCAAAGAAGATAAATATGTGAAAATTTCATGCACTACCTGAAAGTTTTATTAAAAAAGTTCTCACCTCTATGCACACCACATATATTTCAAACCTAAACTATGAGTATTTTACATCCACGTGGCATGTATCCTTGTATGTCACATGGGAGGAATGTTTTTAAAAAAAAAAATCCGTAAAGTGCTGGAAAGAGACTCAGATAAATAAATAAAGTAAAAACCCAATTATATATTTTCGTTGGAGTAATGAATCATTCTGCTGGTAAACTTTAGAATGCAAACTTTTCCGGATAAAATATGAAATTTATCATTTATACGACATATCTCAACTTCTCTCCTAAAATATTCATATAGCATCTTATCTTTAACAATATTATAGCATCTTATCTTTAATAATATACTATTGATTCACATCTCTAATTTCTAATAGAAACATGCCCATTAAATTAGAGATTCAAGTCTTCAATCGAAAAGCAGTATTATATCTTTAAGTATTTTAACGTCACCTAATACCATTTGATACTTACATAGGACAAGAATTTGCACAAGGAAGCTAGGGTGATTTAGAGGTCATGTTTAAAACTAGCCATTTCGGATTGATCTTTGTGAAAAGGCCATTTCTCATAATAAAATGTATCGTATGCTCTTTCAGTCTTTCCCATTATGGTCTCAATTTAAGTAAAATAAATAAATAAATAAATAAAGTAAAATACTTTTAACAGGTCCTTCGTAAAAAGAACCACTAAAGTTTTATGCAAAAAGGTCCTTCGTGCCTTAGATCTGTTCTTTTTTTTTTTTTTTTTTTTTTTTGGTGGGTGGGGGTACAAAAAGGGCACCAACTAACAACCCATCGAGGATTTTTGCAAATGATAATTCTACAAAGACATTTTTATCTGATATAAATAAGTAACGTGTCTTAAGTTGGCTATTTTAAATTGGTTGTGTATATGTAATGTAAATAGTGAACTTCATGACCTACAAACAACCGATACATGATGACCAACTAAGAATGTTGTTGATGAGACAACCGACCTCATAGATCGGTTGTATATTTCCACCGTACTAAGAAGAACCGAACTGACCCAGTTAGTGGAAACAAGCGATCCCTATCATACACGTGGGGGGTGAACAGATACACGTGGACGACACCTATGACTCGGAACAGACACGTGAAGTACATGCCCCGAAGTGCTCTACTTAGCCGTATTCTTCCTATAAAACCCCCCTCAACCATGTCGAATGAGGGGGATTTTTTCGAATTTCCTTTTTGCTACTTACTTTTCGTTCTATCTATATTGGATTCTCGAACTATATATCTTGTGATTAAAGAAAGACGGAAATAAGGAACTATAATCAAGAATCATTAAATTATTGAAGACGATCTATTTCCAGCATAATTTGTTGTCAACAATTTGGCGCTAGAGGAAGGGCCGGTTAACAGCCACAACGCTACCTTGAGCAACAATCAATCAATAGCAGCCAAGTCTCTTTCTCGGGCAATGAAGGATGAAGATCCCCTTCCCGCCGATCAGCCAGCTGCCATTCCCAATCCAAATCCGGCATCACCGATATCTCAACTTGTGGTTGATGAGATCCTTCAAACCATTCAACACATGCAACAACAGCTGGACCAAATACAACGGTCTCAAACCCTGAAGCCCGGAACAGCTGACCTGGAGGAGGTACAATCCGGGCAACAGGGGCGTAAAGAAGATGCTGGAAAAGGTGCTAAGGCAGACACCCCAAAACCTAATCATAGCCATGTCGATGAAAGCCCACATCCCTCCAAGGCAGGCTGAACTGCGTTCCGCGGCAAAAACGTTGATGGACATATAAAGTACCATAGGATGGAAGCTTCGAGATCGGCCACAAAACCATGAAATAAAAGGCAAATTGCTTAGTGAACGAGAGATTTCAAACATCTCGATGCCAAGATCTCGGTTGAATGCCCCTACCAAAGCATGAAAAACCGTGCTATTGGAGATGAGACACCGACTCGCTGAGCTAGAAAGAAAGTACATCGAGTCACCACAAGGCAAATACTCTGAGCGCAGACCTTCCCCCTTTAGTGTGGACATTCTGCAAACTCCATTATCAAAGCTGAAGTTACCCTACATGCCACCATATATTGGAGTGACTGACCCCAACTCCCATTTAGACAAATTTATTTCTTAGATGGAACTACAGGGAGCTGGAGAGGCAGTTATGTGCAGGGCCTTCCTTACCATCCTGAGGGATATCTCTGCAAAGTGGTTGAGGGAACTCCCCCAAAACTCGATTCGGAGTTGGGAAGAGCTGTCGTTACAATTTTTGTTACAGTTTCGAAAATCAGAACGGCACCGAAAGAGAAATTGGTGAGAGTGAAACAAGGAGCCACCGAATCTTTAAAGTCCTACCTGGACCACTTCAACAAACAAGTGTTGGAAACAGAGAAGGTAACAGACGACACTCTATTGATGGCCGTCCTATCAGGATTATAGCACGAAAGCCGCTTCTGGTGGTCAGTTCATGAGGTCGGGCCCAAAAGTTATCGGAAGAGCAGTTCCTAAAAAGAGCGGAAAGATATATTAGTGCTGAAGACGCCATTGGCCGACCTGCTAATATGAAGATGATCCTTCAAATAAATGTAGGAAAATGGGGCAATACTTCATCGGACACTTTAAAATCTTCCGTTGATACTGGAAAGAGGAAGGAGCCGAGGTACTTAGAACGAAAACAAACAGCCCAAGGACGACAAGTTTTCACCACTCTAACTGCCTCACCAGAAGAGATCTTCACGCAAATTTCTCGGGAAAATATCTTGCCCGAACCAAGACCTATGTGGACTCAACCTTCTCAGTTGGACCAGGGCAAGTATTGTAGGTATCACCGGTCTGTTGGCCATGAAACCAATGATTGTTGCGACCTCAAACGAGAGTTGGAACGCTTCATTGAGAAAGGCTATCTGAAAAGTTTGTGGCACCTCCTAATCGCGGTAATAAAGAAATGCCACATGTAATTCCGAAACCGACCCCACAGGCGAACCAAAAGTCAGGGGTAGAAATTCACACCCTAATTAATACCAACTCCAATGCCTTATAATCGCGGAGGCGGCGGCCGCGCCAACTCGTGAGACAAGTAAGGAACAGCTATCAAGCTTGTGACGTTCCAGAAAGAACCGATCTACTAGAGATATCTTTTTCATTTTCAAAAGAGGACGCAAGGAGCGTGTTGCAACCTCACGATGATTCCCTAGTTATATCATTGAATGTCGAAGGTTTTGAAGTTCATCGAGCGTTGGTTGATACAGAGAGTTATGCCAATGTACTGTACCTTGATGCTTTCTTGCTCATAGGAGGCCGGTTAAGTTAGCTCTCCCTGGCAACCAACAATATCCAAGGATTCACCAGAGATTCCATCCACCCATTGGGACAGATTTCGTTAATCGTTGAGATGGGAGTCTTCCCAAGGATAAGGCGTTTGCAAACTGACTTCATGGTGGTGAACGTCCCATCCCACTACAACACTATACTGGGAAGGCCCATCCTTCAAGAAATAAAGGCCACAGTCTCAATCTATCACCTCTGCCTTAAATTCCCAACACCATTCGGACCTGCCTCAATCAATAGAGACCAGTGGATTGCCAGGGAATGCGATCATGGGATCCGACCTATGCATGTCAACACATTAACTCCCCACAAGGCTAATCATGAACAACCAACATACGCAGACCCTGGAATCAGCAGTAAGAGGAAATCCCCCAGTGTCGAAGGAGACTTGGAAACCATCTGCATTTCAGATGACCGACCTGAAATATAGATCCGAATAGGCCATGAGTTAGGGGAACCTATGAGAGGAAAATTGATAAACTTCTTGAGGGCTAATCTCGATTTATTTGCCTGGACCTCTTCAGATATGGGAGGCATCGACCCAACCGCCTCGTGCCATCACCTCAACGTTAATCCTTGCACTAAGCCTGTTGTACAAAAAGGCCAGATGATGGGACCCGAAAGGTGGGAGGCTTTAGCAAGGGAGGTCGCTAAGCTATTGAATAACAGATTCATAAGGGAGGCATTGTACCCCCAGTAGGTGGCAAACCCAATTATGGTCCTTAAAACAAACGGGTCGTGGAGACTCTGTATTGACTTTACCGACCTTAATAAGGCATACCCTAAGGACAGTTTTCCCCTCCCCCACATCAATCAGATGGTAGATGCTACAGTTGGACATGAACTGATGACGTTCATGGACGCGTATTCTGGGTATAATCGAATACCCATGGCTCCCGAAGATAAAGAACTGACCTCTTTTTTCACGTATAGGGGGTTATACTATTACAAATGATGTCGTTCGGATTGAAAAATGTTGGTGCCACATACCAACGTCTGGTTAACATGATGTTCCATCACTTAATTGGGAAGACAATGGAAGTTTACGTGGATGACATGCTACTACAAAGCAGGAGGGCCTCAGAACACCTCACCCATTTAGAAGAAACGTTCAAAGTGCTTAAAGCTTATAAGATGAAATTGAACCCAAAGAAGTGCTCTTTTGGTGGTTCCTCCGGCAAATTTTTGGGGTATATAGTAAGTCAACAAGGAATCGAGGCCAATCTAGATAAAATACAAGCTCTCCTACAGATGAAATCCCTAACTACTATAAAAGATGTCTAAAGTCTGACTGGTAAGTTGGTCGCGCTAAGCAGATTTGTTTCACGAGCTACCGACAAGTGCCGAACGTTTTCTGTAGTCATCAAAAAGGCCAACAAGTTTGAATGGACGTCTGAATGCTAGGACGCCTTCCAAAAAAATAAAGAAACACATGGCCTCCCCACATCTATTATCAAAGCCAGACCATGGAGAGACTTTATACTTGTACTTAGTAGTCTCTTCAACAGCTATAAGCACCATCCTCATCAGATAAGAGTTCGGCGTACAATACCCTATTTACTATCTGAGTCAAGCTCTCCACAACGCCGAACTTCGATACTCACCAATGGAAAAGTTGGTCTTCTCGCTGATTATGACTTCCAGAAAGCTCAGACCTTATTTCTTGGAGCACTCGGTGAAAGTATTAACCAACTACCCACTAAAGCAAGTACTCCATCGACCAGAGTTGTCCGATAGGCTAATGAAATGGACAGTCGAATTAGGACAGTACGACCTACAGTATTGCCCTCGCCAAGCTATCAAAGGACAAGTTCTAGCCAACTTTGTGGCCGAATTCACACAACCCATACAAGAGAAGAGTATGGATGACCGTCCTTGGAAATTGTACATGGATGGCTCGTCAACAGAAAATCGGGCTGGGGCAGGAATTGTTCTCATCAGTCCTGACCTTCAATATTACTGCCAAGCCTTGCAGTTTGACTTCTGTGCCACTAACAATGAGGCTGAGTACGAGGTGTTGATTGCGGGGTTAGAAATGGCCCGGGCATAGGAGTCATATCTGTAGAAGCAATGAGTGCTTCCCAGCTTGTGGTAAATCTAGTATGCGGGATCTTTGAAGTCAAGGAAGATTCACTGATACCAAACCTTAAGCTGGCCCTTGTTGAGCCGGAAAAATTCGACCAGGTTTTGGTGACTAGGATATCACACGGCGAAAACTCCCAAGCAGACGCCTTGGCAAGATTGGCAACCAGTGAGGGAGCAGACACACTAAAATGTATGCCCATAGCCCGGTTGAGCTCGCCGTCATCTCAAAACAGATTGGTCAATCACATATTACCGCCCTCAAGTAACTGGATGACCCCTATAATCCAGTACCTCAAGGGAGGCGCCCTCCCTGTAGACCATATCGAGGCCCAAAAAATAAGAATAAGGTTAGCTCGTTTCACTATGGTACAAGGACAGTTATATAAGCGAGGTTTTTCAGCTCCATTACTGAAGTGCTTAACCCAAGAAGAAGCACAGCATGCCTTGGAAGAAGTACACCAAGGGTCACATGGAAACCATACTGGGGGACAAGTTATCGCTTTTAAACTGATCAGACAGGGATATTATTGGCCGACCTTGAAAAAGGATGCAATCAAATTTGCCCAAATTTGTGATAGATGTTAAAGATATGTACCTTTCCTAAGAAACCCACCTGTAGACCTAACGCTGGTGATGAGTCCGTGGCCCTTCGCCAAATGGGGAATATATCTAATCGGCTCACTCCCAATGGTGAAGGGTAGAGTTTGGTTTGCTATTGTTGCCGTTGATTATTTCACAAAGTGGGCGGAAGCCAAACAGATCGGAAGAGTCACAGAGCAAAAGACAATCGACTTTGTGTGGAAGTCCCTTATATGCCGCTTTGGAATACCACATTCTATAGTCACTAATAATGGAAGACAATTTAACAATGTACACTTCTTAAACTTCTGTAAAGAGCATAGAATCCGAAAACACTTCTCCACACTTAACTACCCCCCAATCGAACGGACAAGTAGAAGCAGTGAATAAAGTCATCAAGCACACCCTCAATACAAGGTTGGAAGGGTAAAAAGGTCGATGGGTAGAAGAGTTACCAGTCGTGCTGTGGTCATACTGCACTACAGCCAGGTCTTCTACAGGAGAAACCCCATTTAGCCTTACCTTTGGGATAGTAGCTGTGATCCCTGTTGAAATGGAACTCCCCACCTTCAGAGTCGAACACTACGACCAAGAGATCAATCCTACACTTATTACCACCGATCTCGACCTCTTGGAGAAAAAGAGAGAGCTCGCTGCCATAAGAAATGCAGCCTACAAACAGAGAAGTGCCCGATACTATAACTGTAAGGTGAAAATTTGAGCGTTCAATATCGAAGATTTAGTCCTAAGGAGGGTATTCCAAAACACTAAGGATATGGTCACGGGGACGTTAACCCTGACCTGGGAAGGACCTTATGTGATTTCAAGTGTATTGGCAAATGCGGCTTACAAGCTCGAGACTCTCAATGGTAGTCCTTTACAGCACCCGTTGAATGCCGAGCATTTCAATAAGTATTTCAGTTGAATCAAGAGAATATTTCAGTTCGATGACAGTCCTTATCTCAAAACCTTATGAGGTCAATTTTTGTTGTAATGTAAATTTCCCTTGAGGTCGGCTAGGTGATGTGCCTATAAGCCGAGCTCTTATACTTTTGTAACAACATAGAAAGGCGATAAAACCAAAATGAAATTCATACAAAAAAAAAGGTTTCTACGCCTAACGTAAGGTCGAAGTCAGTTCTCCCGATTCTCCACTGGAGGAGCTCCGCTCCCCTCAGTTGAGTGTTCTTCTTCGAAAGGAGCATATAACAGCCATTGTTTTTCCTTGTAAGTCTCGAGCTCCTTGCTCAAGAACTCCATGGGGTTGCCTGGTTCTTGAGCAACAAGACGTTCGATGATTTCGTCAAACGAGACCACATATGTGAGGTTGAGGTCAGTGTTATATTCATCAGAAGCCTTGTACTCCTCTACAGCTGAGACCTTGGTGGCGAGCTTGACTTCTTCAACCTTCTTCTCCAACTCGGTAGCATGGCATTTTACCAAACCCTTCTGGGCAGACTTCTCGGCCATTGCAATTTTTTCGATTTCAAGAGCCTTAGCCATCAGCCTCTTGACCTCGCTCTCTGCCTTTTGTCGCTTAGCAACCTCAGCCCTTAAATTGGAATCAGATCGGGCAAGCTTTTCCTTCAAATTTTCCAGTTCCTCCTCTCTGTCCCTGGCTATCACTAGGGCCTTCTGTTGATAGTTCAGGGCCTGGACCATGTACGCAATCGAGGAAGCCACGGTATCCTCTATGGTCATGTTATTGGACATGGACTCCTCCCATACGTTCCAGGCCCGAGCTGGGGCCTCCATTGCCCATTGAATAGAACGGGGAAGGTTCTTTGTGGTTGAAGGCATGGGAGAAGAGGTGTTGTAGTATTCCAGCTAGTACTCTGGGAACTGCCCCTTCATTTTCTTCGCCACTTACGACCTCGTAGGGTAAATCCCCAGTCAGTTTGACTAAAAAGACAGTGTAGTCGCGACACCAGACTGATTTCCGGGAAGAGTAGGAGGGAGCTCTTGGCTTGCCCTGGGAAGTTCGGTAGCTCCAGATCTATTACCAACCTCCGAGCGACGGGTTGGAGAAGTCCGTAGACGTTGGGCATCTTCACCAAATCGGTGCTCTTCACCGCGTCTCTTTTCGGAAGACTATGTAGGGGCAGGTTGTTCTTTCCTGGAGCCAGCCTTCCGAACTGCTACATTTTGAGCAATGGTGAGTTCGTTGGGCGGCATTCTCTTCTCAATCACTTGGATCTTGCATGGGATGCGGAGAGCTAGATGAACAAAACCAAAAGTTAGTTAAAACTCCATTCCCTAGAGATCCCTAACTAAGGCTAAGGTATGTTTACCTTTGGGGACTGGGGCTAACACTTCGCTGGGAGAAACAGAAGACAGGCCGGCCCGGAATAGATTCTCCTCGGTCAATAAGAATTTTGACGAGCTGGGAAGTCCGCCTTGAGCAGCGATGTCAGTCATGTGCTTCAAATATGCCGCGCTGACCTCTGGGACTGGTATCCCTGAAAACGAAGAAAAATGATAAGTATTAGAGAACCTTCAAGTCCAAACCATAAAAAGTCTAATACTTCGTCTAGGTCGGTATAAAACGGGAGTGGGTCTATCATTAGGACGGCTCGGTGGTGCCCAGTCCCCACAAACGAAAAACCACCTATCTTTCCAATCTTTCACCGAATCAAGTCGGTCCGTAATCAACGTCTGCTGACCCTTGTGCTTTATAAAGTAGAACCATCCAGATCTCATTCCATCACACGCCCTGAACTCATAATGATAGTTCAGCTTGTCAAAAGTCCGTTTGGGATAGTAAGACAAGGCGAACAAAACATAGAACATCATAATCGCCCTCCACCCTTTAGGGGTAATCTGATTAGGCGCTAACCCCCATTCTTTAAGGAGGTTGGCTACGAGAGGAGTGAGAGGAAATTGAACCCCGGCCTCCAACATCTCATGTTTGCAACCATACAACCTTCTGGCGGCCAATTTGCCTTTTCTGGAAAGTAGGTGAGGAAGAAATACACGGAGTGAAGAATCCTATACTTCATTTTCCAATAATTTATCTCCTGCTCGGTAGCAATGGAGGGAAGATCCTTACAAGAAAAAGGCGACTGATAGGGCCCTATGCGAGGAGAGGGTCGTTGCCATACACCTTCTTCGTCCAGAGGGCCGACCTCTCCACTTGCGATCCTAACAGCCAAGGGGATGGCTCTTGAGCTCTCCCCTTCTTCGGCCAACATAGCACCCTCCATTTCTGTCCAAACCCCCTCAAGAGACCGATCTCAGTCGAACAAACAACTTCCTCCCCAGATGATTCATCTACGACGGCGACTTCTGCTACCTTCTTTTTTCCTTTGTCAGCCCCCTGTATCACAGCAACCACAACAGAAGAGTCACCAAAATCCCTTGGGAAATGCGTATCACCTTCTCGACTCATGATTGACGGAATGAACAAGAAGTGTTAAATATACTGAAAATGCAAAGAACGAAAACCGGTTTTCTACCTACGAAATCTCTCATGAAGATACTAAAGAAGAAGATTAGAAGGCGCTGGAGGGACACTGCCGTTGGAACGAGCAAAGGAAATAAAAAGGAGAAAAGAAATAGAAAGCCTTCTTTTATTAGGCTAAAACCCCTAAAACCCTAAGAAGTCCTAGGGTCATCATTAATTGCTACCATCCTTTCAGATTCCCTAGCCCGACCATACAAATCAACCATCAATGCATTGACACGTGTCCCACTACTCTAAACTGGTGTACGGGAGACGCTTTGTCAGAACAAAATTGCTAAGAAGGGCCCTTTTTCCTTTCCACAGAATCGAGTTTGCCCCTATCACTTGTAAGAGGAAGCGAACTCGAGGGGGCAATTGTTGATGAGACAACCGACCTTATAGATCAGTTGTATATTTCCCCCGTACTAAAAAAAACCGAACTGATCCAGTTAGTGGAAACAAGCGAGCCTTATCATACACGTGGGTGGTGACTAGATACAAGTGGACGACACCTATGACTCAGATTAGACACGTGGATTACATGCCCGAAGTACTCTACTTAGCCGTATTCTTTCTATAAAAACCCCCCACCATGTCGAATGGGGAGGATTTTTTTGGATTTCCTTTTTGCTACTTACTTTTCGCTCTATCTGTATTGGATTCTCGAACTACATGTCTTGTGATTAAAGAAAAAAGGAAATAAAGAACTATAATCAAGAATCATTAAATTGTTGAAGACGATCTATTTCCAGCATAATTTGTTGTCAACAAATGTTACTAATTCATGTCAGATAAAAATGTTTCCCTATGATTATTGTTGCAAAAGTGGTCCCATTCTGTGATAAAAAAATTCTATAGAGACATAAAAATGAGACATGAATAGTGTCATTGTATACGCGGCACACTTATATTTGATGATGAAAAAGTAGTCATGTAATCATCATTCAATAAATATAAACAATGTGAGAATGTTACTTATTAATATCACTTTTTCATGTCTCTCTAGAATTGAGATCTTCTATGATGGTATATTAAAAAAATATTACATATTGAAAATAGTGCAAAAATTCTACTCCTTCTGTTTTAAATATATAATCCACTTTGCTCATTCACTTATTAATGAGTGTTCTCTCATTTGCCCAAATGATGTTGGATTGAGGCTAGTACAATCACCTAACCTCAAGGCACCAACGTCTTCGTTGGCCATACTTTTGATCCCAATCTACCATACCTTGATCCCAACCTGCATTGTTTTGTTATTGTATTTACGCCCAAAACACCTCATAACGATTGGAATGCATCTCTCAACATATAAATAGGTCTCATTTCGTTTGCATACCCAAATAGTATGAGAGTAATGCTATGATACGCAGCGCCCCATGTGTGTGAGCCATTCTAGCATGGTGCCATAACAATGGTTTCATTTGGCAACTATTTAAATTGAATACTATTATAATTAAAATTAAATTTCAAATTCATATCATGTAAGAGTACAGAAAAGTGAGAGAATTTTATCATGCCTACTAGTAGGCTAGTTATATTATATATATATGTACATATGTCATCCATTCAGACAATATCCACCCCCACTTAACTCTTAAAACGCAATTTAGATGAGTACTAATAGAAACACTGACTCTTGTGGGCTATGGTGGAAGAAGACAAGCTGAAACAGCTAATTCCATTACCAATTTGAGGGAGTTTATGGGTCTTTGAATTACACAATCAACGACCGATTTTATTACCCAGAAAAACACAGAACTTGAGACAGTCTAGGGAACAAGAGGCATAAACAAGCTAATTGAATGACTTGAACGAGCTTGAATTGAACACCGAAGCAACAGTACAAATTGAATATGGAGATGGTCGAATGAGCACATGTGGGTGGAGGGACAGAATTACGAAGGAAGGATGTTGGGTTTTTGGAGAAGAGAACACACAGATCAATATATATATATACATACACACATGTCACTATATTATACCATACATATAGAGTTAGATCATTTTAATAAACTCTGCAAAAGAAATATAAAAGTTGGAATGAAATTGTCAAAAGATCAAAGATATCTATCATTTGCACAATGACATCTAAAGGTAAGACGTTTCGTGCCAATTACCCAAGGAAATTTATGATGGAAGCTCTTCTATTCAGAACCCACGGAATAGTTTATACAAGGAATGATTTTACACTATAGATAATTCTATAATAACAAATGGTAAATATGGTAAATATATTTCTTCCAATGCTTCCCCTCACGTTGGCGAAATGTATGTCATAAAGTCCCAATTCTGCTTGAGGGGTGAAATTGCTCTTTCCCCAAGGGCTTAGTAAAAATATTTGCAAGTTGTGAATGAGATGGAACATCAATCGTCGTAATCACACAAGCTTGCAATTTCTCTCTAGCATTGTGACAGTCAATTTCTATATGTTTTCTGTGCTCATGAAACACAGAATTTTTGGCAATGCGAAGTGCTGCTTGGTTGTCACAAAATAAAATGACTGGCTTATCTTGTAAGTCTTTAAGAATGTATCTTAACCATGTTATTTCTAAACAAGTTGATGCCATGGGGCGATATTCGTGCTTTAGCCGATGAACGAGCCACATCTTCTTCGACTTTCATGAAATCAATGAATCTCCAAGAAAAACACAATAACCCAATCTGAATCACAATATGCTTTCAATGTAAGATTCTTTGAAGAAGGAAATAATACTCCTTGACCTGGATTTCCCTTAATGAACCACCTCGAATCTGCATGTTGGAAATTAAACATGAAAATTAAATTACTAAGTTATAATGAATCTGGCTTAAGTTTGATGAGAAATAAATAGGTGGTGAGTTTCTTAAATAAATGGATGTTCACAAGCATTAAATAGATGCATTTGTATTACTTTTTACAGTTAAATCATTCACTAAACTAGTAAAAATAGGTCTTGTAATTGTAATTCTCTCATTTTTAATACGTCAAATGAAATAGAATTCCAAGCTTCATTATCCTCTTCCGTTCTTTAGTTTGTAAACAGTTAGTGTGTCCGCCACCTTCCAATATGAATAATATAAAATTTTTCCTGAGTAAATTAAAAGATGTTATCTATAATATTAAATATACCAAACTCGAAGGCTTGTCCTCTAGATGTACACAACATACACACACAAAATATATATATATATATATATGGTCTTTTTACTCCTTACACGACAATTCTTAAAATGTAACTAAGGAAAGTTTATTAGTATATGCATTAAATACAAAAGCTTAATTGTTTAGGATTAAGTATGCATAAAACTCTAAAACGAGATAAATATAGTAACTAAAATTACAGTAGGTTAGGATTTATTAATGCATGAATTTATGCCTCGAAGAATTTTACACAAGACACGTTAACTTCTTTTTGGCAAAGTAACAAATTTGCACGCGAATAATTTAATTTCACACGTTAAACTATATATGCAAATATTTTATTAAAATAATTTTTGAGATTAACGATAAAAATCAGAATATGCCAATATTTTTTGTACTAACAGTAGCCACATGTGTTGGTGTAATTGGTCATAATTGTTGGTATTTTAGTTACCGAAGTCGTCCCTCTTCCATATATTCAGCTACTCTACCGTATTAACTGATTTTGATACGAGTTGAATCAAGTCGAATTCTTCCATCTAGAATTTTCATTCTGATTATCAATTGCTCAGCCAATAAGTTGGGTGGTCTCTCAGATGTGGAACTTGCTGAAGCCGTTGGTTTGCAATTTGTTTGTCAACACCGATTTGCTTTAATGGAGGTTCAGTCAGATTGCCTATCCGTGGTTTTGAACTAGTCTAATATCAAATTTCGTGTTCTCAGTGGTGCAGTCAACTGATACTATGGGGTTGAGTCTTGAACTGCACGACTAAACTATTTGGATAATTTTCTTTTCTTTTTTCTGTTCTTTTTTTTTTGGGGGGCCAAGGGGCCCTAGGCTCAGGTGGGACCCGTTGGCTACGCCTGCGAGTTCCATTCCCTTGCATCTATTTTACATTGATTTTTATTGAGACAGATAGTCTTTAATTTGTATATAAATCCCGGCTGTCGATAGAAATCAAGCACGTCACATATGATATGTGACGTGACTATTTTCTATTAACAGTCGAGCTCTATACACAGAGACCGATATAATTCAATAGAAAAACTCACTATTTTAGGCAAGATCAGTTCCCTTTTGACGAATATATGAATTGTGGTCCTTACAACTCATTGTGAGGTGAATAATGCTACCCATACCATCCCCATAGTTTCATGGAAGTTTGGTTTCCATTGTGATAGGAAGGGTCTAGCCAAGCCCAGCTGTATATACTTTTTGGGGTAGATTTACTTTTACCCTAGTTTTTCTATTTCTAGTAAATATTTTTTAATACCCTACCCCTAGCCCCTAACCCCCTCCCCATCTACCTACATCCCCGTAATCCCCATCTGGCCTACCGGCCACAAGCTTCTGGCTAGATTCTAGCCGGCTGCTCCAGATTTTGGCTGGCTGCCGGTGTCTGGCCAGATTTCAACGACCTGCAGTTGGAATTTTTTAATTTATTTTTTATTTTTATTTTTCTATTTCCATTTTCCTTTATTATTTCTTTTCTTATCTCCCTTTTTTCTTTCTTTTCTCTCCTCTCTTTTTTTTTAAAATATACTTTTTAGATTCATAAAATACAAATTGTTATTTATTTTAATTCATGTAATAAAAGATATTGCAATAATTAAAATTCATGTAACATTGTCTGTTACACAATATAATTCATGGAATATAAAATGTTACGTTGCAAACATAACAAATAATAGATTTTGTTAAACTAATAACAGTATAAATGATTACATACATAACATAGCTTGCTACACATTTGATACCTTATTACACGCATAACAAACCAAGTAACTGACATAACATGCATTGATACGCACCTCGCACACTGTGTTACACTCATAACACAAATTGTGTAATAACAAAGATTGTTACATCAATAATATAGCTTGATATACATATAACATAACTTGTTCCATATAAATATAACTTGTAACACACATAACATAGATTGTCACTAACGCTGTTACACCTAGAATACGTATTATTAAATAACATAGATTGTGTGTAGATAACATAATTTGCTACACATGAAACAGGCCTTATAGCACAAATAATCAACCTCGTAACCCAAATAATTTAGATTGCTTTGTACATAGTAAATATTATTACACCTATAACACAAATTACTTAACATGTAACATATTTCTCCAAAACATTATTACAAAAACATTACAATCTAAGTGAAATATTAAAAAACATGGCTGGTGAAATATGAAAAATAAAAGAAAAGAAAAGACAAAAAAAGAAATAACTGAAAAAAGATAAAGAAATTGAAAAAAGGAAGATTCCGATAAGACTGCTGGAAAAAAAAGAAAAGGAAAAAAGAGGGGAAAAGAGGAAAAAGAAAAAAAAATGTCGGATTCCGGTGACCAAAACTGGTTGTCATCGGATTCTAGATCTTGGTCCCCGGAGACCGGTGACTTGATTTCTATCAACCAGATTTGGTTGCCAGGAATCCAAATCTTGAATCTCATGACTAGATTTGGTCACTAGAATCCGACATCGACTAGTCGCCGATAAGCTAGAAGGTTGGGGTGTTGGGGCGGGGGGTCGGGGGCATAGGTGTTGGAGTGGTGGGGTTTAAGAATAAACTTAATTAAGAAATTAAAACAAGTAAAAATATAACAACCAAGTATTTTTGAAAATTTAAACTATAGTTAGTAGATTTAGAAATATATATATATATATCGGGACGGTTCCTGCGACCAATGAATTTAACATATACATTTGACAAAGAATCATGTCCATTAGATTAAAACGATCCCATGCGCCATACTTATTTAAAGAAAATCAATTAGAAATCCAATTACCCAATTTCCAAGTTTAATATGATTCACTCTCCACTACCATAATCATTTGCTTTAAATACCCAATTTCATTCATTTGGATTGAGCATTTCTACCAATAATCATTTGCTTTAAATAATGACGATCTTTTGCATTCATATTAGAACAAAAACGATGACAATACCGTCTAAATGAAAATCTATTGAATGATTTTTACGTATTCTTATCCTTAACCATTTCAATTTGTTTCTCTAAATTTAATTTTCCTCTTTGCATTGATCTGAGATTGCTCACAAGCTTTCAATATCGAGACGATATGATTAAACTCAATTAAGAGAAAAGATTTTCACTGGAGAATTACATAACTAGCAAAAGAAAATAAATGATTATTCCAAATTCAATATGGAAGCTAGTGTCATTGCCACTGCAAATTCCCTTGTTTTGAAGACTAAAC
Source organism: Nyctanthes arbor-tristis (assembly GCA_963692815.1). Taxonomy (NCBI): domain Eukaryota; kingdom Viridiplantae; phylum Streptophyta; class Magnoliopsida; order Lamiales; family Oleaceae; genus Nyctanthes; species Nyctanthes arbor-tristis. The sequence continues at coordinate 52,203 of CAVNYN010269588.1, forward strand.
AAATTATTTCTCTTAGAGTTAGAGTGGGCTGGGGGATTGGAGTAAACTTTGAGGAGAAGAGTTGAGCACTTGATGGTTTTGTGAATTGAATACAAGGATAAAATGATTATCACAGGTAATTATGGAAATTTGGGTTAGGATATAGAAATTCTTAATTGGTTTTATTTAAATAGATATAGAGCGTAGGATCGTTTTAATCTAATGAATGTGATTCTTTGTCAAATGTATATGTTAAATTCATTGGTCACCGGAACTGTCCCGTATAAAAAAAGGGGACGGTTCCGGCGACCAATGAATTTAACATATACATTTGACAAAGAATCATGTCCATTAGATTAAAACGATCCAATGCGCCATATTTATTTAAAGAAAATCAATTAGAAATCCAATTACCCAATTTCCAAGTTTAATATGATTCACTCTCCACTATCATAAATAAACACACGACCCCAACTCTGGAAAATAAACCTTTCATTCATTTGGATTGAGCATTTCTACCAATAATCATTTGCTTTAAATAATGAGTTTGCATTCATATTAGAACAAAATGTATACGTTAAATTCATTGGTCGCCAGAACCGTCCAGATATATATATATTTCTAAATCTACTAACTATAGTTTTTTGTTCTAATATGAATGCAAACTCATTATTTAAAGCAAATGATTATTGGTAGAAATGCTCAATCCAAATGAATGAAAGGTTTATTTTCCAGAGTTGGGGTCGTGTGTTTATTTATGGTAGTGGAGAGTGAATCATATTAAACTTGGAAATTGGGTAATTGGATTTCTAATTGATTTTTTTTAAATAAATATGGCGCATTGGATCGTTTTAATCTAATGGACATGATTCTTTGTCAAATGTATATGTTAAATTCATTGGTCGCCGGAACCGTCCCGTTTATATATAATCGAAGTATAGGGTGCAACTACCCCATACTTTTGATTTTTATTTTGTTTTTAGGTAGGTTGCTTTTATTAACGAATTTTATTAGCTCCTATTGTAAAATGACTTCAATTTATAGAATCAAAAAATTTCACAAATGAGAATTCGAATTGATTGAGACTGATAAACTCTAAATGCTAAACCTCTAATTTCCAATCCATTCAGTTTGAATGTTCTTTGTTATTGTGCCTATTTCTAAGTTCGACCAAATTTGGTCTCTTCTGTCATCACTTTCTTTGATTTCATACGTTCAAAAGGTTTAAATGGTTAAACCTCGACTTAAATTTAAAAGAAGTAGGTTTCTATATTATTTGTTGGACACTTCCCTGAGATTTGAGTCATGAGAGAATCAAATTTATATTGAAGTAATAATCTATGTATTAGTTAAATAAAAGGTGCTGCGGTAAAGTTTTACCGCGATTTTCTTGCCGAAACTGTTATAAGTGGGGTTATAGTTTCTTTTTATTTCTATTGCTTTACCACATGCCGTCAAAATTCATTGATAGCCATTTAGTAATTATTTTTTTATTTGGATCTTATCTCTTAAATCCTTTAGCTGCTTGTGGATTAGATTCTCTCTCTCCCCCCAACCAATTCCCTTTGAAATTCAGAGATATATATGTTGTTCAAAAATCTTTCTTGCATGTTTTGTAATTAAGTTTGCGGTACCTATTATCGTATTTTCCCGTCAAAACTATATTAAGTGAGGCCATTGTAGATTTTTATAGCATGTTAAGTAAATTTTGCAGTAAATTATATATTAATATTTCCCCATTTTTCAATTAATTATGGATTATCATCCTTATCTATTCTTATCTTCAAGAATCTCTCTCACCAGTTTTGCAAATCCTTTCTAATTTATTATCTTTATTGATCGACGGCTGAGATCTCAAATTCGAGATTTTTATACTGAATGTATCTTATCTTCTTAATATTCTGCTAGATTAATCTATATTGAAATTTTTTGATTTCCTAAATTTTTTTAATATATATCTTATCTAAGAAGTATATTTCGTAATTTGTATTAGATTATTTCCTTTTTAGTTGGTACATTAATTTTTAATTATTTTTTATATTCTTTTAAATTGATTCCTTATTACATTACTTCTTTTGTATATAATAAATATGGTTTAATTCACGTTTCTTAGTTTACAAAGTTCACTTATGGTACAGTCAATGAGAAAAATAAAATATTTAGTTTCATGACGTATAAGAATAATAATGGGTCGGGTCGGGATTAAGTATGCTACACCCCGTTACCCAACCCATCAAAAATTTTTTCCCCATCCCTACTTAAATCAGGGACTGGTCGGGGATGTGCTGGTACAAGTAATTCATATTACCCATTTATTGGCCAATTTAAATATATTCATATATTTTTATTTTCATTTTTTGTTTAATAAATTGTATTATAACTATTAAAATTGCAATTAAAATTACTAAATTTTCTTGATAAGTTTTATCATTTTTTTACGTTTCAAACTATTAGAATTTTTAGTAAATATTTTTATTTTTACCAAAGAACAGTTAAATAGGTCGGGTACAATAAAAAATTATCGTAACCTTATCCAGCCTATTGTTAAGTTGGGTGAATTTTTTTGTCTCACCCCGACCTAATTACCCTATTTAGTCGGGTATTTCCCGTCTTAATAGGATCGGGTACCTGTACGTATCGAGTTTGGCGGGTTTTTTACATTCTCTACTAAGGTCACTTAATAGAATTCCATATCGAGTAAGCATATAATAATTATTAGTTAATAAGAAGTCAATCAAAAACACTACAGTTTAATATGACTAATCATATATTACTTAACATGTTGTACTAATATTAGATATAATTTGATTTGTTATCCTTTCGTGCAACGCACGGGTGAAAATATAGTTTTTCTTAACTAAAACATGAATGGTGGTTACGAATGGCAATCAGGCGGGGGTCGGGTTTGCCTTCCTCGCACCCAGCCCGTTAACCTTTTGCCACCCCCGTCCCCGGCCCGAACTCCATTTGAATCAGTTAGGGGCGAGGACATTTTGGAGCGGGAACAGGAAAAATGTCTGTCACCAGACCCGTTTGTGAATTAATTATTTAAAAATTCCATGTATAAGAAACGCATAATTTAAAAAGATATAAACATACTAGTAAACAGATCGTTGAACGGCACAGGTTCAAGTCATGGGAATACTAATAGCTTGTGGGTTTTTTAAAATTAAATAGTAATATATTTTTTTAATCAAACAGATTTTGGGGAGGGGCAACTAAAACCCATCCCCACCCCCAACCATTCGAGGTGTGACCGCGCCCCCATCCCCATTTCTTAACCGGGTGGTCCCTCGGGTTTCGAGTTTTTGGGTATATTTTGTCATCTCTAATGACAATCCTGCTTTTTGGTATCAAAATTTGTCTCATTTAGAATTTCATCTACAATTAATTTTGAGACTGATTATTTTTTTACATTATCTTATATTTGATATTAAATCTTATTTCCTAATAGAAATTATGTACATTTAACTTGTGGTTTGCACATGAAGTCAAAAAATTCTATTCCCAGCAATTTATGGTACTTAACAAAAAAAATCTAAATTTAACTCGATCCTAGTAAATTTCTAGTTTCATCTTTGATTGTAATCTTGTGGACAATATTCACTCGTTTTCGAGTCCATACGTTGTGATCATTAATAACATGAAAAATTTTCCCTTATAATGATTGTAATCTTGTGGACAATTTCACTCGTTTTTGAGTCCATACATTGTGATCATTAATAAAATAAAAAATTTTCCCTTATATTAAAGCCAAAAAAAAAAAAAAAAAATTCCAGAAACCAGTTATTTCCTTGCACTCAACAGTCGCTACTCGCGTCATGGTACGTGCCATAAAATTTTCATTCAAGAACTTTAACCAAACAATAAAAACTCTGTTGTCAGGTTGTCATAAATTACCCCACAGATGGCATGTACGCTTGTACAATTAGGGATGCATCATAATAATAACAACAACAGCAGCAACAATAATAATAATAACCACCATACCTTACTCAGCAAATTTATGTGGATTGGGTGGTGGGAGGGGACTGAAACATGAAATATTTAAAAATTTTCAATTTCCATCGAACATTGTTCCCTTTTTCCCCCTCTTTGTCGAGCAAATTAATTAAGGCCTGAAACAAGCACTATTCGTTTAGTTATTCAGATTATGCAATTACACTCAAGAAATCATGCACTTCTGCAAAGCATCAGAAAACACCGAGAAGAATTTCTTTCGGCAATTAGTGGTTAGTTATATTAACAACGATTTGACAGCATGAAGCCTCAAGGAGAAGTCCAAAAACTGCTAGTCATATCTCTTTTGCACAATTTTCTACGCCTTTCAAAGCTTCGACGCATGGTACATACTGCTCTAACATAACAAGCGCATCAATTACGACCCCGGTAAGAGACTTTAGTGGAGGCGGGGCGGCAACATTTTGTGTCTCAACGAGAGTGCTGAATCTTGATACTGCAGTTGTTGCCGTGCATGCAACCATAAGCAACGCCAAAGCTCCTTTTGCAATGGCCATCGATGTTTATATGTAATGGAATTTAATTAACTTCTTAAGAGTTATAAAGATACGTACTTAGAAAGTTGGATTTTGAGGTGAAAACTTTTGGACATGCATGGTGCTGTATTTATAAGGAATTAAATTGTTTTTTTTTTTTTTTAATGTGAGGAGCGTTTTTGCCCTACTTTAGCGTGGCTCTTGCATATTCATTTATTAATTAACAATTTATATTAAGATCAAAAAGATAATTAATAGTCATTAATTTTTCTTTAATAGTTATGGTATGTTAATTGAATGCTAGATATGTAACTCAATCATAGCTTATTTTCTTTCCACTTGAAGAATTTACTTATCCTTGACCATATATAAAAACGGGGTACACAAACAGCGAAACAAAATTCATCCTATAGTACATGCGATAGAAAGCAGATGGAAATAATTGCATGATACTCTACTTTAGTTTGACTATATATTAGTTTTTCATTATCTAGAAAAAAGTTTTGAGGAATTTTGTTCTGCCAATATGTATGATCATGAGATAAGATTTGATCATGATCATCTTGGGACCATGAGAACTGTGATATACTGAAGTGATAGATCTATCTCTTTTTATTTTATTTTTATTTTTATTTTTTTGGGGCCAGGGATGATATTATGATCATTTTTCATGTTATGGTATTAAGAACGTGATTTGCACATGAATTGATATTTCAATTTAGTTTTAAATAGTGTGAGTTATATTATTACTTAATCAAGAATGTTGAATAACATGAATGATACATGCAAATGAAGTCACTATAGATATAATTGATCAAAAATTAGAATGTAAAAATAATAAGGTTTAATGAAATTTGTTTTAAAGTAAGAATATTATTTAGTTTTAATTTAAAAAGAAAAAGGAAAATCCAGTTAAATTAAATAAAATGTAAGGGACTAAATTGAAGAAAAATTAGCACAATACTTTAAATATAATTTACACTCGACTAAATGAATTTTGAAAGATTGGACTATTGGTGGATAATAATGTAGAAATAAAACTTATAATCCTTCTAACTTTTGAAACCTATATCACACTGTACTTTCATAATTAGTTTGTGAAAGTTAGATATTATTGGTTACAATAATATTATCTCCTTACATGATGCATATAGTAGTTATTGACAAGTAAACGTTTTATTTATTTATTGACTTTTTACGTATAATTAATGGATTCAAGGCACATAAAGAATTAAAATATCGTCAAAAAAGAAGGAGATCGGAAGAGACTCAACAGAATCCCTTGCATATAGTAGATGTTAAGGATAAATGTGTTCAAGGATTGCACTACAAATCTTTACACCGTATTTAAATTGCACTAAAACGTCTTCACATTTATTTATTATGACAATTATGTCCTCAACTTTTTTGCACTTTTTTAAAATTAATCGTCTATTTATTACCATATCTGCTTCGTATAAAATTTTATGTAAGCATACTTTGAATTTGAAGTTATGAGTAAATTTTGCACTGCTCTTCCGATCTATGTATTGTTGTAACTTACTTTATTAAAATCAAAAGAAAGAAATAATTAATTCTTTTGACATGTACATAACTAAATTTTTGGACAATAATTATCGGCATAGAAAAAAATTATGCGTGTTTGATAAAGTTATTTTCTATGGAAAATGTCAAGTTCATGGAAAAAAATCCCTCTTTGTGCGACTACTAGAAGAATGAAATTGAGATTTTAGGGTGTATTCCATTTAAGCACATTTTGACACATTTCTTTGGAAGTTGGAAAACATTTTTATTTTCAATCTTTTTGTAGCAAACACACAAAATATTAATGGTAATAAATAAACGAAAGAAAGAAGTAAAGGATATAATAACTATAGAAATAAGTAAATATTGATCATCCACATTAGGACTTATAAAAACCACCAATGATTTGTTCATGTTATCTTTTTGCCCATATACTTTCTCATATATATTTTCAGAAAGACTCGCAACAAAGGGGCAGACCTCCAATCACATGATACAAACTCACTTATATTTCTAATATATATTTTTAGAGAAACTCACAACAAAGGGGCCAAACAGATAGGGCTTTAAATTTTACATCATGTGATTGGAGGTCTGACTCTAAATTTATAGCCGTATCTGTTTCCTTAGAAAATTGCCTATTATGTATTTGTAAGCAACACTTTCTTAAGAATTCACGATTCTACACACACAGACACTTTGATTCATTCAAACATATATAGTATAATTAGAACTTGAGATTTGGTCAGGCTTTACTTGAAATTTGATAAGCAAAAAGTATTATCATGAATACATTCCCTCCGTCTCACAAAATAGTTCGATATAATATAGTTAATATTAAATTTTAGATGTATTTTTTCCATTAGGAATTTTATTATGCACACAGATATGCTGATTATTATGCCAACTTGTCTACGTGGCACCCATCTAAATTGGGTTTCAAGGGTAGAGACGGGGTTAAATATTATCTAGATGAGTGACACATACACTGGCAGGCTAGTTGCCTACCTATTTGCACAATAAAATTTTTAATTTTTCCATATACACCTAGATATTTCATTAATTATTTGAAAATACTATCAATGTATTAGTAGTTGATATGAGTAATAAAAAGATACGTTAATTATCGACATATATAGAAATGAAAAATTAAAGACATACTCAATATGGTAAGTGGACTATCTTTTTTATACGAATGAAAATAGTACACTAGCCTATCTGAAACGGAGAGAGTAATAATATGGAAATGGGAAATTAGAAGTTAGCTACAATCTGAGCAAGAGATACCCTTTTGTCAACGCGTCTTATATATATTGCCTCTTGGTCTCTTGAATTTAGCACTTAAAATTTAAAGCTAATTTAAGGCTAATAGGCAGGTAGCTTCTTTTATATGACGACGATCTAGTAAATAAAACGTGCTTTGCACGGTATACTGAGTTAGATAACTTTGTCAAATATTTTAAAGTAGGATTAATGGAAATAATACCAAAATAATAATAATAAAATAAAATTAAAAAGAAAAAAAAAACAGGTGTAGACATAGAAGATGTGTTTAGTTGCAGATTGTTGAACAACCCTTGAATTATTAAATAACAATTACAGTTAAGACAATTAGCAGAGAATACAGAATTTTATCAAATCAAATAATTTGATTGCTTTATTTAGATATGGCTTGGTGCATGCTAGCATGCAGAAATTTCACAGTTGAGGAGATAAAATAGAAGTGTATAATTTCAGTGCTCTTTATAAGTAGTGATGGTCTCGCTATCGACTATCGGGGAATATTGAAGGGGAAGGAAATGTAGGGAGAAGCATGTGTAATTTGAACTCAAGATCTCTGATCCAGAACGGAAGCAAATAACTACTGGAGTAGAATTCAAAACATGCATGCTTTATTTATTTATTTATTTATTGAACCTGCGTACTTTATTATTGAATTCAATAGAGAAAATGTCAAAAAGCATATATGTAATGCGGCACGTATATCTAATTATAGTAATAATTTTATTGTTTGAACTTTGAACATCTTTTTTCTATTTTCCTTCTGCCGTTATCCAGCAAGTCTCTTTATCCAAAAAGTTTTTTTTTTTTTTTATATGGATTGATTTGAAAACCTCATCAGATCTTAATAATTATTGCTTTGGACGCATGTTTTTCAGAGTAAAATATTGTCTTGGTGGCCCATTAATAACGGGTTATTATGGTAAGCACACGGTGCAACCAAAGAACATGGTACATTTTGTGTGATGACTTGCTGATTTCGTGACTGTTTTCTATTAGCAATAAGTCTTTATACACACAGTTTAATTTAACTCAATAGAAAAACCTGTAACAACCTGATCCGCCATGGTCCCTTGGAGTTGACCTCAATGCTGTGACGAACTAGTATCTCTTTCTCGTAGAAGATATGACTAGTATCTCTTTCTCTGTGCTGTGACGACGTGACTAATATCTCTTTCTTGGACATTTAATTCTTAGTGTGCTATCTCGTAGAAGATGCGCTCTTAATTAAAGGAATTTTCTGACGCGTTGTTAGAATTCAAACTCTAAACCTCCCCTTAATAGCTGACACGTTACCGAGCATAGAGGCTGGAATGGGCAGGGGGTAGGGTTGGTTCATTACAACATGTACCGGAATTTGAAAACCAACCCTTTATAAGAGTATCTCTAATGCAAAGTCAAGGTGAAATGTCTTCAGTGTTATGTGGTAAAGAATATTGACATTACATTTAAAAATTCTCTAATACAACAATGTAAACATTGTATATTTAGCAAGTTATTATAGGGATTTTGAAAACAAAGAAAGAGAAAAATATATTGATTGAATAAATTAATGTTTGACATTGTCATAGACGATGTCATCTCATGACACTCTTTATGACAATGTCAAGTATTTAATATGTCAAATCTTCACTTTTTTGCCATTTGTTATATTATTCTATGACTATGATTATGTATTGGAGATGCTCTAAGTACATTTTTCTCAATATTTTTATATATCTAATAAAAATTAGAAAACAAGTCAAACTTCAATAATTAATGTCACTCACATATTCTTTATTTTTCACCTTTCCTACTATGTAGCACCGGTGATGCTTAGCACCCTTAGAGATATCAACTAAAATATAACATTAAATGATAAGTGAAATTAAATGAATGGATAAATGACTCATTTGGTTTAACTTATCACCAAAATATGGTGTCAAACACAAAAAGTGCTAAATAACATTAGTTTTCCTTACAATATCTCTCCACTTCTTTATCACATATGTCCCAAATTTTCAATCAATCACTTTAAAGAGTCAAAGAGAATAAGCATGTGTTTGAAGCTCTTTATTTGCTCTTTTTTTCCAAGTTATAATTTTAAATACCACTGATTTGATATTTGATTTGATAACTATTCAATTATAACTACACATTGCACACCTTTTTACATTCCCAATACACATTCTCTTTATAAATTCTACACCATAAAATGCACAAAAAGAACTTCAAACACATTGTCATCAAGTAGCTGTAGAGTTCTGTGAGACTTGTAATGGAATGACAAACTTGAAGAAAATGATGGACACAAGATAAACAAAATACATCACACACAAATTTTCATAGATAGACCAACTAGTGTTGGTTTACATTACATGAAATAGCTGCCGAGATACGAGTCAATCGCTATCCGGCAGCCTTTATTCTTGTACAAGACGGAACACACTTGACGCACTCAAATATCTTATAGTACTTCACATAGCATATAAGTACGAAAAGACTGATTGATGAGTTCTCTCTTAACAATTGAAGTAGCAAAAGCAAGCAAATCCAAAGCCACTGCGGTGACAAGCTCCGTTCCGAGCTCCCTCCCAGTTCTTGCATTGCCTGTTACAGTTGCCGGTGTTTAGGCAAGGTCCCGACCATGTTTTGCTTCTCCTCTGGCATACTTTTGCTTCCGCCATCTCCATCCCTGCAACGTCAAAAATTTTACATGATATATACTTCATTATTCATAATTCTCTTTTAACGGTATCTTCTGATATAATATTGTCTAGCAAATACGCATGCCTACATCGCATTCATTGTGAAGACTTAGACAGTAACTAATTATTACACAATATTGGGATGCCTGCGTGTGGTTGATAGTAATTTTTGGTTTTGTTTAGTTCACCTTTTAAGTACTTGTGAAAAACCTAGTACTATTTCAGATATTCTCGGCATATAGAAATTATATGACAGAAAATTTAGCAATAACGTGAGTCGTAGAATTAGCTTCGCATCTAATAAAACTATAGATAGCAGACAGACAGAAACGCGGAGTTTGATTTAATAAGAGAAATATAAAGGAATTGATAATACAAACCAGAGGATGCAATGAGGAGGAAGCAGAAGAGAAGGGCAAGAAAGGCCTGAGCTTTTGCCATTTTCGAATGTGAATGATAGTATATTTGTGAGAGATTGAGTGAGTGAGGGACCCTATTTATAGCACGAGGGAGCCTCTACACGTATGGTTTGATTTGTTCAAAGGGACATATTTAATTGCCATTGAACAATTCTTTTCAAAGGATAATCTTTAGAATGTAGAATTTTAGATCATAAGAAGAAATAAGTCAAATGTATACATGTTAAAATATGTATAGCCGTAGATATTAGTACAAGAGGTTTTATTTTTCAGGATAAAATATTTATTTTAAACTTTGTCTGGATATATTTCTTTCATAAAAATAATAAATATAGAAAAAAGAAAAACTTCCGATCTAGAGAAAGTCACAAGATCATCTAATACTGCACTTATGAAGACAAAAATTTGGTGATCCTTATTAAGAAGTAATCAAAATTCTCATTCTCATGAACAAGAGGGCTTGTTTTAGTTTAAAAGGCACCATTTATCCGCGTACTTGATTTGAGTTCGAGTCAATACTTTGTCCCTCACAATCCCCAAATCTTACTCCAAAGAAAATTCTCATAATCACGATCGAGCTAATATCATACCTAATAAATCAAAGAATATCAATCAAATATCAAATTCTGGGAATTGTGTGTGTAGCATTCTTTCAATATGTTATTATAAGATGCCAGGATGGCGCTCTATTACTATTATTATTATTATTATTATTATTGTTGTTGTTGTTGTTGTTGTTATGATGATGCAATAATAACTTAATTATCGCACAAGCTGAACAATCGATTAGAGCATTCAAAAATATATCAATATTATATGTCAATAATAAATGATAAAACTAATTTGATTTATAATAAAAATTAATTTCTTCACAGAATTAGAGAGGAGAGGAGTAAGAGGCATGCCGTATAATGAAGGGATATATATAACCTGAAGATGACTTTTTCTAACAATAATTTGAGTAAGCGAGTCCCAAGTTCGGGCACCAATATGAATGTAAAACCTAATAAAGTCAAGTATTGAGTGCTGAATTGATCGATAATATATATTTTTTACTTCTAAAATTTCAAGTAGAACTTGACCAAATCTAATTAATTGTTTATCCACTAGAAATGTTTTAAAACGCCAAGGAGATATCTTGGTGGCAAGGTATATTTCTTATTTGGGTCTTGACACGGATTTGAGTAATTCTCCCTACCCCTTCTCCCATCCGGACTATACTATGCACACTACTCTTTTTACAACTTACACACATAACAGAAAACCATGAATTCTTGCACAAACATCAAAATACAAGATTTCACAGGATGATTTTACGTGTACGAGTGGTAAAACAAGTTGTAGATATGGTAGCACATAAAAATTTATCCTCTTCCTATGTATAATAATTAAAAAAAATGAAATGTTTTAAAAAAAAAATGAAATTATTATCCTAATGATGTTGGGGGGAAAACTAGATAATAACACGTCCCCTACATTTACATTTCTCCATCCTGTTTTTCTGTATCGTCAAAGTGGTTTCATAATAGAATCATTCAATAGTTGATTTTATAACATTTCTTGTTTATCCATTGTTTGAATCAAAGGAAATATTTTTGTTATTATATAATACATGCGGGAAGATTTCTTCTATAGATATTAGAAAAAGGTGAAAGGGCTCTTTGTGCAAATAGTAAAGCATACTGTTGACAACGGTTTAGTTCCAGTCTAAATCGTTGTCAATAATTTGGCGCGAGAGGAAGGGCCGGTTGACAGACACGCTACCATGAGTAACAATCCAACAAATGCAGCCAAGTCTCTTTCTCGAACAATGAGAGATGAAGATCCTCTTCCCGCCAATGAGCTGACCACCATTCCCAGTGCAATTCTTGCACCACCGATATCTCAACTTGTAGTTGATGAGATCCTTCAAACCATGCAACGTATGCAACAACAGCTAGACCAAACACAACGGTATCAAAGCAGAAGCCCGGAATAGCTGACCCGGAGGAGGTGCAATCTGGGCAACGGGGGCAAAAGGAAGATGTTGGAAAAGGTGCCAAGGCAGGCACCCTGAAGCCTGACCAGAGCCATGTCGATGAAAACCCACGCCCTTCCAAGGCAGGCCGAACTGCCCTCCGTGGCAAAAACGCGGGTGGACGTTTAAAGTACCAAAGGACTGAAGCTTCGAGATCGGCCACAAAACTACCTCCTTTCGACCCGGAAGAGAAGACAAACGGCTTAGTAAATGAGAGGTTCCAAACCTCCCAATGCCAAGATCTCGGTTTAATACCCCCGCCTAAGCGCGTAAAAACCAAGCTCTTGGAGATGAGGCGCCGACTTGCCGAGCTAGAAAGGAAGTACACCGAGTCACCCCAAGGCGGATACTCTGAGACGCAGACCTTTCCCCTTTAGTGTGGACATTCTGTAAACTCCACTGTCGAAGCTGAAGTTGCCCCACATGCCACCATACACCGGAAAGACTGACCCCAACTCCCACTTAGACAAGTTTATGTCTTCGATGGAACTGCAGGTAGCTGGAGAAGCAGCGATGTGTAGGGCTTTCCCTACCACCCTAAGGGATATCCCCGCTAAGTGGTTGAGGGAACTCCCCCAAAACTCGATTCGGAATTGGGAAGAGCTGTCATCACAATTCTTATCATAGTTTATGGGAGCAAAAATCAGAACGGCATCAAAGGAAAAACTGGTGACAATGAAACAAGGAGCCACCAAGACTCTGAAGTCTTACCTAGACCGCTTTAACAAATAAGTGTTGGAAACCGAGAAAGTAACACTTTATTGATGGCTGTCCTATCAGGATTACAACATGAGAGCAGGTTCTAGTGGTCAGTCCACGAGGTCGGTCCCAAGAGCTACCACGAGTTCCTAAAAAGGGCAGAAAGATATATTAGCGCTAAAGACGCCACAGGCCGACCTGCTAATGCGAAAATGGTCCCCGACACAAGTGCAGGAAAGAGAGGCAATATTTCATCGAAAACAGATGATTTAAGGACGACAAACTTTCACCACCTTAACCGCTCTCTATAAGAGATTTTCACACAAATATATCTGGAAAATATCTTACCCAAACCAAGACCTATGTGGACTCAACCCTCTCAGTTAGACTAGGGCAAATATTGCCGATGCCACCGGTTTGTCGGCCATGAGACCAATGATTGTCGCGATCTCAAACGAGAGTTGGAACGCCTCATTAAGAAAGGCTATTTGAAAAAATTCGTGGCACTTCCAAACCGCAATAACAAAGAAATGCCACTGATAATTCTGAAACCGACCTCGACGTCGAACCAAAATCGAGGAGGGGCAGAGATTCACTTCCGATCTAATACCAACTCAAACGCCTTGCAATCGAGGAGGCGGCGACGCCAGTTCGTGAGACAGGCAAGGAATAGCTATCAGACCTGTGACGTTCCTGAAAGAACCGATCTACCAGAAATATCCGTTTCATTCTCAGAAGAAGACGCGAAGGGCTTACTGCAACCCCACGATGATCCCCTAGTGATATCGTTAAATATCGAGGGATTTAAAGTCCATCGAGTGTTGGTCGATACTGGGAGTTTCGCCAATGTATTATATCTCGATGCGTTCACACAGATGGGAGGTCATTTAAGTCAGCTGTCACCAGCAACTAACAACATTCAGGGCTTTACAGGAAATTCAATCCATCCATTGGGACAGATTCCCTTAATTGTGGAGATGGGAGTCTTCCCCGGAATAAGGCGTTTGCAAACTATTTTCATGGTGGTAAACATCCCATCAAATTACAACACAATATTGGAAAGACCTATCCTCCAAGAGACCAAGGCCGCTGTCTCCATTTACCACCTCTGCCTTAAGTTCCCAACACCATTTGGACCCGCGACCATTAACGGAGATCAGCGAATTGCGAGGGAATGTGATCATGGGATCCGACCTGTACAGGTCAACACTTTAACCCCCAGCCAATCTGACTGCGAACTACCATTGGACGTGGACCCTCGCATCGGCAGCAAGGAGAAAACCCTCAGCCTCGAAGGAGATCTTAAGACTGTCAGCATATTAGATGGCCGACCTGACCTAGAGATCCAGATAGGCCGCGACCTAGGAGAACTAATGAAGGGAGAACTGATCAACTTCTTGAGAGCGAATCTGGATGTGTTTGCCTGGACCCATTCGGATATAGAAGGTATTGACCCGGCCGCTACCTGCCATCATCTTAACGTCAACCCTTGTGCTAAGCCTGTCGTACAAAAGCGACGAAGGTTGGGACCTGAGCGGTCAGAGGCTTTAGCAAGGGAGGTCGCGAAGTTGTTGAGTAATGGATTCATACGGGAAGCATTGTACCCCCAATGGGTAGCAAACCCAGTACTGGTGTTCAAAAGAAATGGGTCTTGGAGACTCTGCATTGACTTTACCGACCTTAACAAGGCGTGCCCTAAGGATAGTTTCCTCCTCCCCCACATCAATCAAATGGTGGATGCCACTGCTGGGCATGAGCTAATGATATTCATGGATGCGTATTCTAGGTACAATCAAATACCATGTCTCCCAAAGATGAGGAACTGACCTCATTTTTCATAGATAGAGGACTATATTGTTACGAAATGAGGCCGTTCGAGTTGAAAAAGGCCGACGCCACGTATCAACGTCTGGTTAACAAGATGTTCCATCACTTGATTGGGAAAACGATGGAAGTTTATATGGATGACATGCTGGTGAAAAGTAGGAGAGCTTCAGACCACCTTGTCCATTTAGAAGAAGCGTTTAATGTGCTTAGAGCATACCGGATGAAGTTAAACCCAAAAAAGTGCTCCTTTGATGTGTCTTCTGGCAAATTTTTGGGGTATATGGTAAGCCAACGGGGAATTGACGCCAACCTTGATAAAATACAAGCTCTCCTACAGATGAAGTCCCTACCTACTATAAAGGAGGTCTAAAGTTTTACAAGCAAGTTGGCCTCGCTAAAAAGATTTGTTTCACGGGCTACTGACAAGTGCTGACCCTTCTTTGAAGTCATCAAAAAGGCCAACAAGTTCGAATGGACATCTGAGTGTGAGGATGCGTTCCAGGAAATAAAGAAACACTTGGCCTCCCCAACCCTGTTTTCAAAACCAACTCCTGAAGAGACTTTGTGCTTGTACCTAGCGGCTTCTCCAACGGCGATAAGCGTCGTCCTCATAAGATCGGTGTTTGGCGTACAACACCTTGTATACTATGTGAGTCAAGCTCTCCACAGTGCTGAACTTTGATATTAATCCATGGAGAAGTTGGCTTCCTCGCTCATTATGGCCTCTATAAAGCTCAGGCCTTATTTCCTGGAGCACCCAGTGAGAATGTTGACCAACTACCCACTGAAACAAGTACTCCACCGGCCGGAGCTGTCCGGCAGGCCGATGAAGTGGGCGGTCGTATTGGGACAGTACGACCTACAGTATTGCCCTCGTCAAGCTATCAAGGGACAAGCTCTAGCTGACTTCGTGGCCGAATTCACTCTCCCCATACAAGAAGAGGGTACTGACGATCTCCTTGGAGATTATACGTAGACGGCTCGTCAACAGAACATGGGGTCGGGGCTGTAATCATTCTCATCAGCCCTGATCTTTAGTATTACTGTCAGGCTTTACAGTTTGACTTTCATGCCACTAACAATGAGGCGGAATACGATGAGTTGATCACCGGATTAGAAATGGCCCGAGCTATGAGAGTCAAGGTTGTTGAAGCCATTAGTGACTCCTAGCTTGTGGTAAATCAAGTGACTCCTATCACAAGTTGGCCCTTGCTGTACTGGTAAAATTCCACTAAGCTTTGGTGATAAGAATATCACATGGTGAAAACTCCCAAGCAGACGCCCTAGCCAGGCTGGCAATCAACGAAGGAGCAGACACATTGAAATATATTCCTATAGCCTGATTGAGCTCGCCGTCGTCCCAGAACGGGTTATCAGTCCTATAGAGCCGTCCTCGAGCAACTGGATGACCCCAATAGTCCAATACCTCGAGGGTGATACCCTACCCGCGGATCATATCGAGGCCCGTAAGATAAAAATCAGGTCGGCTCATTTTACTATAGTGCAAGGACAGTTATATAAGCGAGGTTTTTCAACTCCGCTATTGAAGTGCTTGATCCCAAAAGAAGCAAAGCGTGCATTGGAAGAAGTACGCCAGGGGACATACGGAAACCACACTGGGGGGCAAGCTCTTGCTTATAAACTGATCAGACAGGGGTATTATTGGCCTACTCTGAAAAAGGACGTGATCAAATTTACCCAAATTTGTGACAGGTGTCAAAGATGTGCACCCCTTTTGAGAAACCGACCTGCAGACCTGACACTGGTGATGAGCCCGTGGCCCTTCGCCAAATGAGGAATAGATCTAATCAGCCCACTACTGACGGCAAAGGGCGGAGTTCAGTTTGCCATTGTGGCCATTTATTATTTTATAAAGTGGGCAGAAGCAGAACCCTTGGCCAAAGTCACGGAGCAAAAGACAACTAATTTTGTGTGGAAGTCTCTCATATGACGCTTCAGGATACCACATTCTATAGTCACTGATAATGGAAGACAGTTCGACAATGAACACTTCTGAGACTTCTGTGAAAGGCATAGGATCTGAAAGTACTTCTCCACACCTAACCTAATCAAACGGACAAGTAGAAGCGGTAAACAAAGTCATCAGGCATACCCTTAAGACAAGGTTGGAGGGGTTAAAAGGTCAGCGGGCAGAAGAGTTACCAGCCGTGTAGTGGTCATATCACACTACGGTCAGGTCCTCCACGGGAGAAACCCCATTTAGCCTCACCTGTGGAACGGAAGCTGTGATCCTGGTTGAAATGGAATTCCCCACCTTTAGAGTCAAACACTTCGACCATAAGATCAATCCTATACTTATCATACCGACCTCGATCTCTTGGAGGAAAAGAGAGAGCTCACTGCCATAAGAGACGCCGCCTACAAGCAGAGAAGTGCCCCATATCATAACTGCAAGGTGAAAATTCGAGCATTTGATATTGGGGATTTAGTCCTAAGGAGGGTATTCCAGAATACCAAGGACATGACTGCAGGGACGTTAGCCGCAACCTAGGAATGACCTTATTTGATTTCAGGTGTGTTGGCAAACGCGGCTTACAAGCTTGAGACCCTGGACGGCGACCCTTTACCGCACCCATGGAACGCCGAGCACCTTAAGAAGTATTTCAGTTGACCAGTGGTGAAGAACCTTTTTTGTCTCGAAACCTTACCGGGTCAAATTTTTGTCGCATTATAAATTTCCCATGAGGTCGGCTACAAGTTACGTGCATATAGGCCGAGCTCTCATACTTGTAATATGAAAAGGCAATGAAACAAGAAGAAGATTCATTCTTTTTGCAAACAAAGTGTTAATGCTAGCCCTAATGTTTATAAGTTTACTGATGCCAGATACGAAAACACGAAACCAATACAATGATGGCTTCGATCAATATTCCTTTTCACACAAGTAATGCAGCACGACGCTTAAGTCGTTTCATTAAACAAGACATTATACACACAAAGCAGAATGGAGTTTAAGTCATTTCATTAAAAAATTTCGATATCAGATGCGTACCAGTCTGTTAATCAGCTTAAAAAAAGAGACTAAAGAAACAAAAATTCCATAACTGCAAAAAGTTGAGTTCGAAGTTAAGGCTCTTGATTCTCCATGGGGGAGCCCAGCTCTCCTCGGCTGCGCGTTCTTCTTCCTCGACTAGAGCATCAGATAGCCCTTGCGTCCCTTTGTAGGTGTCGAGCTCCTTGTGTAGGAACTCCACGGGATGGCTAGGTTTTTGAGCAACAAGGCTTCCAATGATCTCATCATACACGACCACATACGTGAGGTTCAGGTCGGTGTTATAATCATCGGAGGCCTTGTACTCCTCGACAGTTGAGACCTTGGTTGCGAGCCTGACCTCTTTAACCTTCTTCTCCAGCTCAACTGCGTAGCACTTCTCCAAACCCTCCTGAGCTGACTTCTCAGCCATCGCGAGTTTTTCCATCTCCAGAGACTTAGCCATCAGCCTCTTCATCTCACTTTCCGTCCTCTGCCGTTTGGCGACCTCAGCCGTTAGATTGAAATCAGAACAGGCCAGTTTCTCCTTCAAATTTTCCACTTTCTCCACCCTGTCCCTGGTCATCACATGGGCCTTTTGCTAATAGTTCAAGGCCCAGGCCATGTACGCTATTGAAGAAATCACAATGTCCTCCATTATCATTTTGTTGGACATGGACTCCTCCCGCATGTTCCAAGCCCGAGCTGCTGCCTCCATAGCCTATTGAATGGAGCGAGAAAGGTTCTTTGAGGTTGAAGGCGTGGGAGATGAGGTCTTGTAGTACTCCAAGTAGCACTCTGGGAACTGCCCCTTCATCTTCTCTGCTACTTGTGACCTCGTTGGGTGAATCCCCAGCCAGGTCGGCTCCACGGTTGGGGTTGTAGCGTCTGACTGATTTCCGGGATGAGTAGGTGGAAGTTCTTGGCTTGACCTGGGCAGCTCGGTGCCCTCAGATCTCGCGCCGACCTCAGGACGATGGGCTGGAGATGTTTATTGACGTTGCGTATCTTCTTCAGATCGGCGCTTCTCATCCCGTCTCTTTCCTGAAGGCTGAGAAGGGGCCGATTGTTCCTTCCTTGAACTAGCCCTTCGAGCTACAACCTTTTGAGCCATGGTGAGTTCCTTGGGCGACATTCTTTTCTCGACAATGGGAACTATGCGAGGGATGCAGGGAGTTGGAAAAACAAAGTAGAGTCAGAACTCTAATTCATAGATATCCTTAACAAGGATAAAAAAATGCCGTACCTTTAGGAACTGGAGCTAAAACGTCTGTTGGAGAGACAGATGTCAGGCCGGCTCGGAATAAATTCTCCTCGGTCAGCAAGAATTTCGACTAGCTATGGAGTCTGCCTTGGGAAGCGATAACAGCCACGTGCTTCAAATATTCCGCGCTAACCTCTGGAACCTGAATCCCTGAAAACGAAGAAAAATGATAAGTATTAGAGAACCTCCGGGTACAAACCCTAAAAAATGCTAATACTTACTGCGACTAGGTTGGTATAAAACAGGGATAGGTCTATCATTGGGATGACCCAGTAGTGCCCAATCCCCACCAACATAAAACCACCTATCTTTCCAGTCCTTCATTGACTCAGGTCAGTCAGTAATTAATGTCTACCGACCTTTGCGCTTCATGAAATGGAACCACCCTGACCCCATTCCGTCACATGCCCTAAACTTATAGTGGTAGTTCAGCTCGTCAAAAGTCAGTTTGGGGTAATCTGACAGTGCAAACAGGATGAAAAATGTCGTGATTGCCCTCCACCCATTAGAAGCAATCTGGCTGGGCACAAGCCCCCACTCTCTGGGGAGGTAGGCTACGATGAGGTAAGAGGAAACCGAACTCCGGCTTCCAACATTCGCATGTTCGCCGTCACACAGCTTTCCAGAGGCCAATCCGCCCTTTCTAAAAAATAGGGCAGGAAAAAATGCACTGAGTCGGGAACTCTATACTTCCTTTTCCAATAATTTAACTCCTGCTCGGTAGCAATGGACGGAAGGTCTTTGTAAGAAAAGGGCGATGCGTATGGCCCCGCACGTGGAAGAGGACGTTGCCACCTATTTTTCTCTTCAGATCGGAAGAGCACACGTACCCCTCCACTGGGAATCCTAACGGCCAAGGAAAGTGACTCAGAAGTTTCCCCTTCCTCGACCAACATTGCAATCTCCATTTCTGTCCAGACCCCCTCGAGAGATTCATCCGCCGACCAAGCAACTTCCTCCCTAGACGATTCGCCTAAGACTTCCGCTACTTTCGTTTTTCCTCTATTAGCCGCCGCTGCCACGGTAACAACGGCGGCAGAGTCATCAGAGTTTCTTGCTGAACGCGCCTCATTTTCTTGACTCATGGTTAACGGAATGAATAGACGCGGTTAAAATTAGTGAAATGCAAAAAACGAAAACCGGTTTTTTACCTGAGAATCACTCGCGAAGATAATGAAGAAGAAAGTTGAAAGACACTGGATGGATATTTCCACTGGAAGAAGCAAAAGAAGCAAAATGGAGAGATCGGAAGAGCACACGTTCTTTTATTGGGCTAAAACCCCCAAAGCCCTAGGAAGTCCTAGGTTCATTAAATGCTGCCACCATTTGCAATTCCCAAGCTCGACCATCCAGATCCACCATTAAGAAGCCAACATGTGTCCCACTACTCTGAACCGACGTATGGGAGACGCTTCATCAGAGTAATATTGCTGAGAAGGTCCTTTTTTCTTTCTGTAAAATTGAGTTCACCCCCATCACTTGCAAGACGATCTCGAACTCGAGGGGCAATAAAATTGTTGACAACGATTTAGACTGGAACTAAACCGTTCCTTACAATTAAATGATCCTTGATTGTTTTTAGTTTCCTTCCCTTTTCCTTACAAGACACGTAGCTCGGTAGCTTAATGTTGACAAAATAATAAATGAAAAATTAAGAAAAAATCCCCTCTCACTAACATGTTGGGGGGTGTTTATAGGAAGAAATGGCTAAGTGGAAGATCGGAAGAGCGTCGTGTGCATGCAATCCACGTGTCTGGTTCGAATGATAAGTGGCGTCTACGTGTATCTGGTCAATACCCACGTGTATGATTAGGATCGCTTGTTTCCACTAACTGGCTCAGTTCGGCTTTTATGAGTTCAGTGAATATATATAATCGACCTGTCAGGTCGGTTCTCTCATCAACACATACCATTACAAATTTTTATGTAAATAGTCTACTCCTTCAAATAATAATAAAAGTAATTCCCATCAAAAGAAAGTATAAAATCTATGCGCAAATCAAAGATGACAAATAAAAATGACTCTAAATTTTATAGTCTCTTTTAAAAATTTTCTGAAAGTTTTGTTAAAAAATTTCTCACATCATATTGTGGTATGTTCAGATATATATCATGTAAATTTGAAATACACATGATTTCAATTTAAAATACAAGTAATGTGCATCCATACACGACACATATATAGACTGAAAATTTTTAACTTTTAGGATTTTTCAAATTTTCCAATAGATAATTTATCCATTGCCCTAAGAATAAAGATATAAATTTGATGAATCCTATCAAGAAGAATCAAATTCATTATGTACAGTTGAGAGTGGAATTTCACATAGATTAAATATAAAAAAGTAATGTTATATAGTACGATGGGTGCTAAACACTAATTTGTGCCATTTTAAAAGTAAAATTAATGGGGTTGTATGGGTATGTGATCTTTGACTCCACTTATATATATTATCTAATACCACATATGTCATCAACTAGACGGGTGCTCAACACCACTGTTGTTAAACATCATTATTCAATAATAATGATCAGCCAAATACATAATTGTGGGATCGAACTTCTCTTAACAAGGTCATTGACAATTTTAAATGAAAATCCAAAAATCTCATATTAATTTGTTGTAACAATTTTCAAAAGAATGTTGTAATTTTTCACATTGGGAAAGAGTTTCTTACTAATTTATAAATAAATATATTTGTTCCGCGATCAAGGCAGAGAAATGGAAGAGAAATAATATAAAGAAGTCGTAGGAGATATCCAATGGTAAGATATATATCTCTTACTTGGGTCTTTTCAAGAATTCGAGTCCTTAAGAGCTTGTTTGATGGCGAAAAACCATCGGATGGTTCCATTCTTAATGATGACGAAAAAGGACAAGATATTGACACAGGTCCCTACATTTACTTGCCTCCATCATGTTTTTCCGCATCATCTGAGTGGTTCAGTATAAGCATCTCTAATGTAAAGTTAATGTGAAATATCTTAAGTGTATATATGTCAAATAATATTGACAATATATTTAAAAAAATCTTCTAATAAAACAATATTATTATTAGGGATTTTGAAAAAAAAATAGATAGAAATTTTTTGATTAGATAAATTAATGATTGACATTGTCATAGAGAATGTAATCTCATTTAATGTGCCAAATAAGCACTTTTACCAATTATCAATCTATTTCATAACTATAACTATATATTAGAGATGCTCTAATAGAATCATTCGATATTTTTATAACATTTCTCGTTTATCCATTGTTTAAATCAATCAAACGAAATATTTATATTAGAATAAATCTAATTGGACAAAAAAAAAGACAAGAATTGTAACACAGACAGACATGTGGTCTATGTGATTATCATTGATGTAAATATAATAATGTGTTGAAAAATAAAATCTTATAACGTGATTGTTCAATTTTTTTCCCAAATAGAACAACTCTTTACATTATTATTTGGGAATATTTCTTCTATAGATCCTTATATATTATAAATGCCAATCTTCAATTGGCCAAATTGAAACTCCAATTTCGTCGCCCAATACAGTAACCATGACTGTCGTTTTGCCATTTTACCACCAAACCCTTTAACTTTTTTTAACTTTTTAGCTATTTTTAACTTGTTTTTCCTTTCTTTTTGATAAAATGTCACTATTTTGATGTCAAAAAATATTGACTATGGGTCTTAAATTGAAACTCTTGATATAAATTTTAATACGAGTTAAAAATTAAAAAGTAACAATAAACATACTACTCATAGAAATTATTGAAAGTTCAAGTTAAATTTTCTATGGTCCACTTTCTACTTTTACACCATAACCTTTTTTTTTAATTTATTAAATTAAGTCCTAGATAATGCTAAAAAATTTCAAAATCTAATTCAATTTGATCCTTGAATTTTTTCAGCAATCAGAATTGAGTAAATATAATACATCAACTTTCTATATAGTTTATTTCTTTCATATGCTACGATTTCAAATAAATTTAATGTACAAATACAAGCAACAAACTTAATTACCATCTTCTCAACACTGAGCTTGTTTGAAGCTCTTTATTTTTGCCTTTATAATTTCATCTACTATGATTTGACTGTTGATTTGACAACTACTCAACAATCACCATACATTTCAAACTTCAATTAAATCTTCATCGCTCATTTCCACACACTATAATTCTCCTTTATAAATTGAAAAAATAAAGAGCTTGAAACAATATAATACCAATATCTATAAAACACTTCAATATAAATTTGCTTGTCTGTTGCAATCAAATATAAAAGCAAGAGAATATAAGGCCAAGTTAACAAATAAATGAGCGCTTATTGACATATTATTAGTAATGAATTTTGTTCTAATATCAGTTATTGATTCTTTGCTAAACCAATATCATAATATGATAGATTACAAAAGAAACATGTTTTAGTAGGGGGAGTAGATGTTAATTTTTTCTTTTTTTTTATATTAAACAACATTATAATTGGTTTCATAAAAAAATCAACAATAATTAGTTCTAGAAAATCTTCAAATATATCAAACTCAGCTATATTTAGACATAAATATGATAGGTTACAAATAACTATGTGCAACGCACCGGTTCAAACTAGTATTTAGAAAAAGTTAAAAGTTCCAATCAAAAGAAAGTATCAACCCAATGCGCAAATTAAATGTAGCAAATGAAAATGTCCTCTAAATTTTCTAATGGACAATTTCTGTACTGCATTAAGAACCCTATATATATAAATGACATATTGAAATTGCCGCTAGACACACAATTGTACAATAGTTATAACAGAATGTACTGCTACGACGACCATTTTTTTTAATTCCAATTTTACCCAATTGTCATCTTCTCTCTCTTTTTGTTTTTCATTTTTTGCCACTCCGATACGCCATCACCGTTAGCTCTCTATAGCATGCTACCAACTCCTTATATCTTGCTGTTTCAATTGACAACAATGACTCTGAACAATGAGTCAGCCCACTTTCTCTTTCGGATCCAAAATTAGTCTTCCTTTTCTGACTATTTATTGGCCACAATTTCAAGATTGATTCCCATCGTATTCTTTCACGTCTCTTGAAATTGTAGAAAGTATAAAACCCTAGGCTGTAAATTGACATTCAAAACCTTAATTAGAAACCCAGATAGTCTCTTAGAGAACCTCAAAAATCCAAATAGTAAGCTCCAATTCCGGCTTGAAACGCCCTCAACTTCCCAATCAAATCAGTTCTCAATCGAGACTCCAACCACAAAATTGCAGCATCCTTTTCGCCAAGTACAAATCTGTGACAAAGAACCTTAGAAACTCAAGCTTTTCTTGCAATGCCCTTACCATTGCCAATCCGATTTTTTTTTTTAATTTATTTGGCCTGTGATTAGGCCTGATAAGAAAAATATTTATATTTTTAAAAATTTGCTTCACCTAATGGTAAAATTTTTAATTCTTTTTATAAAATGTCAATAGCTCAAATTCTCACTGCTATTATTACTGTTAATAAAAATTTTATTTTAAGGAACATATACATAATAGTCTCAACTTTCTTTCAAAGTATTTGAATATAAGTTTCAAATTCTTTAAAATTAATTTTAATGATAAGAAAACTATGATATTTTATTTTAGTTGTAATTGACTCAGTCATCTAAGATGTTGTTCGAGCCATATCACAACTACATACAATAGTTTTAAAAATAATAAAAGTGTAAAATAGTTCAAAAATTTATAAAAGGTTTTAGAAAATCTTTAATGAATGTTTGTAGTGGTTTTGAGAAATCTTACTAAATCTATAAAAGTTATTTAATATTTTATAAAATTCATAAAAGTCATCATCCCTTTAAAAAGAAAGATTTTGTTATAAAAGTCTTAAAATACTCCAAAAAGAAACACACTATTACAAAATCTCTAACAAATTCAAACTGACTTAAAAAATTCTCTCTCTTATTTGCATATTTTGTCTTAGTATAATATTTTCTCAATTTCTTCAAATATTTAATCATATAGAAATTATACATAAATAAGTTCCCTATTATTTTTTCCTTCCTATTTGCCAATGTATATGCTAAGGATAAATAAAACAAAATTCAAACATGCACTATGATATTAGGGGGCGAATTTTTTACATCTCAACTCAAGGCCATAAATTTTCATCAGGTCCGACGCTACCAGTAATACTTGCTATAGGTTATTAAGTTCATTCTTCCCTATTCCCGCTATAAGTATTAAATTAACCTGTGATATTGGCTAGCTTGATTTGGACCTTTTGAGAAACTCACTCAAATATGGAAAAAGGACACATAAGTGGAAACTATTGCCATCTAGGCTTACATTGTCGGATCTATCCATGAATGCTTTTATGTGTGCCCTCAGCAACACCATCAGTCCCCTCTTGTCCAACCCCACATTGAAACATGGAGCACATATTTCCTCAAGTACTTGAGCATTCTCTCGGAAGTGGGTAACTGCTTGAAGACTAGTGTTAAATTCAAATTGGTGCTGGTTGTACATTAAGTAGTCCAACTTTCCACGCAATTATGAGAGAATTATATTACAAAGGATTCTATCTATTGCACTAGAAGCCTTGAACTGCCAAATAACGATCAAAGCTCATACAATTTGGTTCTCTAGAAGAATATATGATCTCAATGATCACTTCTTTTGGAAGAGAAACCATATTGATTCCAAAGAATTGCAAGTAGGGTAAACCATGTGCACCCATATTGTTGTAGAATCCCAGAGAATTCACTCGTTGATCCATGAGCGAACGTTCCTTCCACCCTTACATGACCCATATTCATGGCGTGCACAGCAATTGCCGGGAAGAGAATCATCCTCTATTTGTCTCATTCATTTTTTTATGCATAAATACATGTTGCAAGCTTAGTTATCACTTTCTCCAATTTCATTTATAACTGAAAAAACTCAATCTTTAGATGCCGTTAAATGCATAATATATGTTGAGTTTTATACTTTAAACATGATCGAGCTGCTGTTTTCCTGAAGCATAAACATTGAATATTTAATTCTTACGACTATCTATACATTTTTTTTTGAAGAAGAAGAAGGAAAAGAAGAAAAATTAACTTTCATTACTAACTGCATCATCCAATACATCAATAGTAAGTTGCCTATAAAGCCACTTGGGTGCCAAATTCCTAGTACAAAGGTTGGGGAATATCCTAGCCTTCTTTGCAAATTCATACGCAGCAATGTTTGCTTGTCTAGGGGCAAACGTAATAGTATAATTTACAAGACCCTGAAGGGAGCGTCTAATGTCCTCAATAAGAAGTCCAAACTCCGTAGCATTGTTTAATATTTTGTTAGAAATTAGTATCTAACTCAACTGTTGCTGCTTGCAGTCCCAAAGAAAGCAACCACAAAATAGCTTATCGAGCTCCAATTGCTCCTGCTTCTTCAACAGCCTATAAGCCCTCAAAAACTTGAATACGACAGCCTATAAATCCTCCATGCTCATCCCTCAGCACCATGTCAATCCTTATTCGATGATCCGCTTCGAATAATGCAGTATCAACGTTGCATTTTACCACTCCATTACATGGTTTCTGCTAGCAAATTGTCCTCGGTCAAGGCTGAATTTTGGCTTTCCTAGTCATATGCACTTCCTTCCTTTCCGTCAAATGGTTTAGGCCATAAATTACTTATTTTTTAAGTTATGGAGCTAACCTGTCCACAATTTTGCATTATATTGCCTCCAAATCGACCACAGAATGGCTGCAATATTCTCCACAATGTTTGTTTCTTTTATGTTCAGCAACTTAAAGAGCCAACCTTTGAAGCATCCCCAGACATCTGTATTCAGGGTCACTCCAAAATACCTCCAACAAGCTTGAGCAAAAGCACACCTTACCAACGAGTGAAGGACAGATTCTTCATCATTACTATATATGACACATGAATTTGGACTTTGAACCCTCTCTGGATCAACTTTTTCCTTGTTGGCAAGCAATTCTGACAAGCTCTCCAAAGGAATCATTGTATTTTAGGTGGAAGTTGCAATCTCCACAAGCCTCTCCAATTACCATCCTCTAGTAGCTGATCATGACCTTCCTCTAATTCCATTGCGGCTCTGTAACCCGATTTGACAGTATAGTTACCATTCTTACTAAAATGCCACAGCCATCTATCACTTGCACCCACTGAAGATATGGGAATCTTACAAATTTCTTGTACATCTCTTGGAATGAGCATATCTTCCAGCAATTCCACATCCCATTTCTTCAAACCAAGAATAAACAGCTTGTTCACCCGAATGTGACTCAACTCTTCAACCTCCGGCGTCTCAATTTTAAAGTTAGCCACACCGCGTAGCCAAGGGTCTCGCTAAACATTGATACTTCTCCCATCCTCCACTCTCCATCTATACCTTTTAACCAACAATACTCGCGAACTCCAAAATGCTCTGCTAGGTATAACTGGGATTATAACCTAGTTGTGAAGATAAAAATTCCCTTCGTGGGAAATATTTAGCTTTGAGGACCAAAGAAACCACAGCGTTAGGGTCATTGATTAATTTCCAACCTTGTTTGCCAAGCATTGCCAAATAAAAAGCTCGTGGATGCCGAAAACCCATTCCTCCATCCTCTTTTCTTGTGCAAAGATGAGCCCATCGAAGCTAATTAATGCCTTTACTTCCATTAGCTTTTGAACCCTACCAGAACGAGTTCATCATTTGTTCAAGTTCTTCACAAAGAGACTCACGGAGTAATAAAACAAACATACAACAAGAAGGAATTGCTTGCGCCACTGCCTTGATAAGAATTTTTCTGCACGCCTTTGATAATAGCTTGGCTTGCCACCCTTGCATCCGATTCCAAAGGCGATCTTTAAAGAACCTAACTATGTCTTTTCTCTTGCTCCCAATGAGAGAGGGCATCCCTAAATATCTCCCTATGTCCAGCGAGTTGGTCACTCCATGTAAATTAGAAACATTGTGCCTCATATCCTAATCCACATTTGCACTATAGAAGATGCCTGACTTCTCGAAATTGATGGATTGGCCTGAAGCTTCAGCATATTTGCGAATAATACCTTTTATAGCCTTACCTTCATGCACATTAGCTCTAAGGAAGAAGAAGTTTTCATCTGCAAAAAACGAATGTGAAACACTTGGAGCTCTCCTAGCCACGTTACATCCATGAATGCTTCAATTCAGTTCGGCCTGTTGAATAAGAGATATAAGGCCTTCAGCACAAATGTTAAACAAGTATGGAGATGACGGATCACCTGGCCTTAGACCTTTCTGAGGTTGAATTTGGCCAACATCTCAACCATTGACAAGAATTGTATAGTTCACCGTGGTAACACACAACATAATAATCTCCACCAATTTAGAGTTAAAGCCTACTTTTAACATAATTTTCCTCAAGAAATCGAGCACACTTTATCGTAAGCCTTGCTAATGTCCACTTTCAGCGTCACCTCTCATTTCTTTTAGTGACTTTTCCTGTTCATGTGATGAAGCAACTCAAATACAATGACCACATTTTCTGTAATGGCTCTACCTAGTACAAAAGCCGATTGGAATTTAGATATCACTCCCGATAGCAAATTCCTCAACTGATTGGCAAGCGCTTTAGCTATAATTTTATATAACACATTACAAAGAGATATGGGCTGAAGATCCTTCATTGAAGCTAGTTAGTGACATTTCGGGATCAAAGGGATTAGAGTATTATTCAAGGTGGTGGAAAAGCCTTATCCTTGAGCTACTGGATATACGAGCTAGCTATGTCTGTACCAATCAAAAGCCAAGCCGTTTGGAAAAAGGCTACATTTAGACCATTTGGACCGGGGGACTTATTGGGATGCATTTGATCAATTGCTCTTTTGAAATTTTCCTCAGAAAAAGCTTCAGAAGCATTCGATTATCCTCTTCTGAAATCCGTCTTGAAACCACCCCTAATATCTCATTTGGCCTGGCTTTTTGTTCAACAAGTAACCTCTCAAAATACTCTTTTAGTATCATACATAAGCCTTCCTGATCATCAATCCATGCCCCAGCATTATTTTGGAGTTTTTGGATGTGCTTTATCTTCCTTCAACTAGTGGCTGCTGCATGAAAATACTTAGTATTCACATCGCCATCTTGCAACCATGAGCTTTTTCTATTTGTTTCCAAAACAGCTCCTCCTAGAGTAGAATATTCCCAAGTTCTACCCTTTTCGCTTGATACATGGCTGTCGCTTCATTATTCACATTCCCCTGCATCCCTTCGAACTCCTTCTTGAGTCGAGAAATCTGTCGTCTGAAATACTTGGTAGATATCTTATCCTAGCTAGACAATATTTTCAAACACTGATCAAAACTCGGCTCTTTCAACCACACATTTTTGAATTTTCTATGTACCACAATAGGGCGAACATGCTCATTGTCAGTTTCCAGAAGAATAGGAGAGTGATCCAACACCGTAGCACCAAGTTAAGGAGTTTAGCTTTAGTATGCATTCTCATCCAATCAGTTGTAGCAAAAGCTCGATCAAGACGTTCTTGCACCCAATTATCCTTTCCTTTATCTTTTCCTACGTATACGAGTGACCATAAAGTAGCAAGTCATTTAAAAAACAGTGAGCAATAGTCTTTTGAAGACCTCTAATCAAATAATCAGGATGATCGTTAATTCCTTTCTTATTAGACGAAAGCAGTAGGTCATTATAGATACCGAATGATCTTCCAAAAGTCTCTTCTTCTATTACGTTCAGGGAACCAATAAAATCCCATTAATCGCCACTGACCCTTAGTTGTGTCTATAATTTCTATATCAATATGGTTTTGAGAATACCCTTTAATAACATTATTGTGTTTGTCTCTCCAAACGGCAGCCATACCTCCTCCTCGACCGTGTCTATCAATAGTAAAAGTGCAATCATAATTAAGTTTTATTTTTATTTCATTAATTTTATTAGAACACACCAAAGTTTCAAAAAGAAAGATAACATCCGACTGTCGAGATTTCACAATCTCCCAAAGAGCAAGCACTGCTCGAGGATGGCCAAGCCCTTAACAGTTCCAACTAAGGCACCTAATGTCTCCGCGCAGGCCTCGGTTTCAGGTCCTGATGTTAGTCCCCTTTTTTTGGGTTTGCTTGAATGTCACAGGACACACCACTAGTAGCTATTGGTGGGCATAAAAAACTAGTAAACCAGTAAACTAAACCGTTTTCGGCAGGTGAAGGGGGAGTCTCCCCACCATTTTTCTGCCGTTTCTGGCAGATGAAAAGGGAGGAGACTCCCCCATTTCAGCTGCTGGAAATGACAGTATTCTTGGCCGCCGAAACGTTACCATTTCCAGTAGCCAAAATGGTCGCCGATGAGATGCCATTTTTTTTTATTTTTTTAATATTTAAATTTAAATGATAAGGCTATAAAGGTAATTTCTTTAATCATTTAAAGGAATTTTAGATGGATTACGTTAGTAGAGACATTTTGTGTGTATTTATAAAAAGTTGAGGACCTAGCGTGCTAAAAAAAGATTAACGACCTAGGCAATTCAAAGTGTAAAAGTTGGGGATCTTTTGTGAAATTTACCCTTTTCATTTTAA
>CAVNYN010269589.1:0-32692 GCA_963692815.1 Nyctanthes arbor-tristis
TCAGCACCTGAACTTTGTTCCACATTTATGTACTAGACTAAAAACACTTCATGCTTTATATTTCATAGTTGCAGAAGTAATAATAATTTAAAGCCTCTTTTGGAAAAATTATTATGTATTAATTTTTGTTGGTATATCCTACTCTCTAAACCACCCCCACCCCCCCCCCCCAAAAAAAACAAAAGGGTAGAATCACATTACTAACTTATTTCTTACTCACCGGCTTCTATCTTCGTAAATCTAACAGAGCGTCTCTAGTGGGGCTGCAGAATGGGAAAATTTTGGGTCGCCTCACCCAAAATCTTCATGGGAAGGAAAATGTGGAAGACGTTTAATGCAACCTGCAAATACAGAGGGTGCAAGAAATTGTCCTTTTAAATTTTCATAGTTTATCTCCCCTCTCTTCCTCTCTACTAAATATGCCAATAATTGTTATATACATATTCCACTACTTTCCCTATCCAAAGTGCTTTTAGAGCATGTTATGTGCATTGAAATGGTTTGGGGGTGATCTGGAGGCGGGATAAAGACATCAAAAGCTTTGTGTATCCCACATTTCCTTCTCCTTTTTCTCAATTTTCATTTATTTTTCTCCACTTTTCTGACATTCCTTTCGAAACTAGACATCCTAGTTTCCATCCTCCATCACTTCTTTATAATTGTTTTTTCTCACTTTTCATTTAATCAAGCACCTCTAAGAGGTATTGTTATAACACATTTCGTACACCTCTTAGATCAATTTTAGGTTATATTTATAATTATTTTTTCTCTCTCATCTTCTCTACGTTTCCCACTCTTTTTTTTCCCTGCTTTTCCATTTCTCTCTCGCTCTCCCTCCACCATGCCATACGACAATCGAGTAAATGAAATGGAGATGATCTTATCTCCATCCTCCATTTAACTTGCCACATGTACAAAAATCCATATTGTTGCATCACAGATGCTCTTAATAGTTTATTCCACAAAAAAAAAAAAGCAGTAATGTGAATCAAAAAATGCCTAATAAAAGGGCATGTTATAGAGCAGAAAGCAAAAAGGCAGTCGGATCTTATGAAAGTTGGGTCAGTATAATCAGCACAAGAGAGAGAAACTATCTCCAAAGCTAATGCTGACAGTATGCAGCTAATTCTCATAAACCTTGCTAAGAAAGCTCCATTACTCCCACAAGGCCATCGGCATTTGATGATAGTTAAACCTTGGTACAGCCAAAGCTCAAACCCATTGCATCATTACTGCACCGAGCAAGAGGTAATGCTAATGGTTCTGTAACGGATGTCAGCATACAAGACCTTCATCTTGAATGGATTTCTATATTTAAGTATAATTTGGGATTAACGGCAAAGTAACTATCTGCCTGTGGGAACAAGTTCTTCCAACTATAGGTACTAAAATATTCAGTCTTCCCTACTTCCTATTTATAAACATTTCGAGTTAACTAAAAAACCCATCAGGTCAACGCTCTCACAGTTGCAATTTTCGATCCTTCCTGGAAATGCCCACTCCATTTGTATAACTAAAACTCAAAATAATCATTTTTCACGCAAATTCCAGTATATGCATGCACTAAGTACTACTAGTTCATCCATATTTGAGTATGTGAATTAGCAGAGGTATACAACCTGAAGAGCGCGATAGCTCCTCGGTTGAAGCAGTGGCGGAGACGCGAAATGACGGAGAACGGAGACGGTTGTGAGTTAGTCGAGTCGCGCCAGGTGAGTCAAATCGAACCGGCTGCCTGAGGATTGGCCCGCCCTTAACGAAGATTAGAGTGTTCCCAGCGGGATGAAGCGCATTGGATAGAGTGAAGGGAGTGGCCATAACGGTGGCGGCCGGTGCTGCAGCCGTGACTCGGTCTCGGTGAGTTGAATGGGCGGCGAATCGAAATCGGATACGGTTGGTGTGAGGGGGAGAAGTGATAGCCATTGGTTTCGGACCAGTATGTGTCCTTTTATTCAAAAACCAAAATAATAGGGATTTTGATGCAAAATGCTTTATGCCGCTTTTGTAGCTGCGGATAGAAGAACTGAAATCGAGTTAAAAAAATAAAAATAAAAATAAAAACCTGAAAAACTATTCGGAGATTGTTAAAAGAAAAAGAGGGATTAATCAAAGGATTTTCGGTTTCTTTTTCGGTTATATAAGTTGTGTTCTAAAAAGTTCGTATAAACCTCATTTATAATACTTATACTAAACATTTGGACTCAACTTTTCACACATTTTATATTTTATTACGTATTCATGATTCATCATAATTTATCACGCATTGGTACGTTTAAACACGCCTAAACTCAAAGTTTCACTGAATGTTTTTCTACACATTGTGCTTTTTAAAATATGTGTTATATAGTTCAATTTTCAGTTTTAGACCTAAAACATGTCATATATATTTCAAAATTTTAAAAACTTATCAAAACTTCCTACCCATATTGTATATTTCTAGTTCAAATTATGTATAATTCAAATTCATATGACATATATCATATATGCTACATGAATGAAAATCTTTTTAATAAAACTTTTGGAAAGATTTTTAAATGGAATCTGGTTATCAATTGATTGGTTTGGGTCAAAAGGAAATTTGGTTATTTAGGAAAATAATCTGTAGATAATTTTTACATTTTCAAGCTTAATAAAAAAATGCACCCCCTCCCTTTTCACCGGAAAACCGGTCCATTCTCCTTCACTCACTGCGGCTCACTATTTTTCATCCACCACAATAATGCCAATGTCAGCCTTAGCAGTACATCCTCTACAGAATCATTCGATGGCATTTACAGCTAGAAATTACTGGCAAAAAGGAAGAAGAAAGGGTGCAAAAAGATTGGAGTCCGTCAGAAACCCACCTGACCATCCCAGCCGAGTTTGAACTGAGAACGATCCTCTACCGCTCTAGTGGAACCAAGCCGGATCCACAGAGCTGTTATTCACGCTCTAGCCAGGTGGGCACATCTCATCCACTAGACTTGGTTTTCATGTCTCCTTAGAACTCAAGGATACACAGGTACGAGCCTTAGACAGATCCTGTTCAAGTACACGACGCTCTTCCGATCTCCTGATAACGGTATTTATGATGGTAATTTTTCATTAGAGTCTTCGATATGGGATAATTGCGCCGTCTTTCTTAATCCGCTTATCTTGTTATGGTTGGCATTTATTTTTAGGTTTTGTGTTCAATTCTTGGAAAATTTTTCTGTATAATCCAGCCTCACATTTTTCTCAAGAATATTCAACCAATTAACAAACTCATTTTTGTTCAGTCTTAGAGAACAGTTTGTTTTCTCTTTATTTTCCACTCAAATTCTTGCCCCGAAGCCTTGAAATTCTAAAGAGAATCCGTGCTTCCATTATATTGTCAAATGGGCTTTGATAACCTCTTACAATTTGTTGCAAACTTGGGATCTTTATGTGTTGGGTAGAATGCTGGTGTGTTGACAGCTCTATATTTATGCTGAAAGTGCTGTTGAATAATGGATTGGTAATATTGAGGAAGAATTTCTAATACTACATGAATACTAAAGTCGGGGAACTAATAAGTGGAAATGAGGGCCGATTTATGGTTATACACACTTGTCTTGTTTTCATTTGCAAGAAATTTTTATGTTATATTGCTTAAGAGTGAAAAAGAATTGCAGAAATAGATCATTTTTTGGCTGTCCAACTGGGGTTTGGATATGCAGGGCTAAACCGGAAGCATTCTGAGAATGCTTCAATGATGTTTGATAAAAATCCTTGCAGAGATTTGGAGTCTCGAAAATTACCATTTCGGGTAGGTTTATTAATTAGAAGGAAGTTGCTCTTGCAATGCATGACATTTTTGTATTCTTTGGAATGAAACACTTTGAAAAGAAACAATAAGGAACAGATTCTGTGGTGATATAAGTAGACAAGTTTGTTTAATGCTAATGCAAAATTTGCTCAATTGGAGGCATCAATTCTTTAGTTATTTGTAGCTACAATATCGGGTTCATCGAAAATAGGTGCTTCATGGAGCTAGGCATTCAACTGCTTCAGCAAATGCTAGCTGCCTATGTTCGATGGTAAGGTGATTAAGGTAAGGCTAATGCATTGAAGACAGACAAAACTCGGGTATTAGGAGTTGAAAGTAACAGGACGAAGTTCTGTGATAAGGTTCTATAGTCATGGGTTTTGGATGTTAAAGCTTGAATTTCAGGTTGATGATTGAGTGAAGCTAATATTTAGCATTTTGGCTGACGGTGTAGCCGAGAATTTTGGGGTTAGCGGATGAGCCATCGGAAATTGGAATGAAACAGGGAAGTTGTTATCATGAGTTATTCTTTCGACTCTCATGATGAAAGAACTTGAATTCTAAGAGCAGGATGGCAAGTATTTGAAACCTGTGAAAGCAAAGAAAGCAATGGATCAAGAAATAAGTGCTAGAAATTTTTTGAAAGGCATAAATGCAACTTAGATAATTATCTATCTCTACATCTTTATGAGATAATAATATATTTGGTAATTTACACCTAACGTCCCCAACCTTTCAACAATTTAGAGATCACGTCCCCAACATTTAATTCTACTTCTGTGAATCCCCAACGTCTCCCAAAATCCCCAGCCAAGTCCCCAATGACGGAAACCGTCCACTGAGCCGTTAGTCCACTTCCTAATGCCCACTTCCAATCAATGAGTAAGGGTAAATTTGGTACTACACATTTCCCTCTACTTACCCATACCTCATGATTGCTACTTCGTAATTCTTTACTCAATTTTGTTCTTTTTAGTTATTCTTTGTAATGCTAAAAACGAATACGATTTTAAAAAATTAACACTGATGCATTGCAGGAAAATTTGGAGTCTTCTTTGCATCAATTCCTTGCCAATATTTGCTGCTATATACTGTGTCTTATATGGTATTGTTGGTGAGTAATAGTTTGAGCAATAGCAATGTCTGCTATTCTTTGTAAGTAGGTTTATATTTTTGAGATTGTTAATTTTTGTTTTTCTGAAGCTGCCATTGGCATTTCATTCATACAGTTTGCAAACAACAATTCCATGAGAAACAGCTACATATTGGGTCTTTCTTTGTTTTTGGGCATGTCAATACCCCAATATTTTGTTATGAACACTGATTTAGCTGGGCATGGACCTGTGAGAACAAATGAAGGCCGGGTAAGGACTTCTCTTCTTTTACATTTTAGTCAGCAATGTTGTGCCCGTATCAAGTTTGATGACACTTTCAGATGATTTAGTTTGAGTTGAAGGTCGAAAAAGAAAGATCAATAATAGGAAAGTGAAATGCCAGATTTATCTTGGCATGATGATATACTTGAAAAGGAAAGGAAATATCCTGAGTGATAAACTTGTAGCAACTGCACAACGAATGGAAGGTGCTAGGAGATCACATGTACAAATTTATGACACTATCAGGAGATCACGTTTCATTTATAGAACAACATGAAAAGCCGGTAAGCTGAAAGAGTTGCTGATGCTTTTGTTGATTTCAAGTTCTTCAGATTCTGATTGAGGGAAGTAGCAAACCATATTAAGAATAAACAAATAATAATAACCTTGGTCCTTCTACATAGTGATTTAGGTCATGTCCTCTCTACATGTGTAAAAATGATTGTTGATTTTTTGTGATTAAAAGTAATGCTGTGAGGTAAGGAAAGGATGGCCCTCACCATTTTGCAACTCTTCTACTAAGTCCCAGAGATTTTAGCTTTTTCCCCCCCTGAAACTTGTATACAGCAATCAATTGCTAGTTATTACAATGTTAACGCGTTTTATATTTTGCATGGCTTATTAGCAGCCACATTTTATTTTTCTTTTCAATGAAAACAACATTTTCATTTGTTCCTTGCAGCTCAATGACATATTAAATACAATATTCTCTTCACTGCCTACTGTGGCACTGATAGTGGGAACAGTTCTAGACAACACACTTGATAGTGGGAACAGTTCTACTGTGGACTAACGGCTCATGTGGACGGATTCCGTCATTGCGGACTTGGCTAGGGATTTTTGGAAAGGTTGAGGATCCATAGAAGTAGAATTAAAGGTTGGCGATATAACCTATAACTTGTTGAAAGATTGGGCACGTTAGCTTTAAATTACCCTAATATATTCAAACCACATTTTTCAAATAAATGTGTCACATTTATATTATATTGAAGATACTTTATTCTTTATAAAACTAATACTCATTACATTTTTTATTGTACTGTTTTCCTTGACCTTTTGTTTTTAACACTTCATTTTCTTAATCATCACATGAAATGTAGTGGAAGAATGATATTGTGTGTGTAATTATCCTTCTGTGGTATATTTGTTCATAAGATATGTGTTTCTAATGTAACTAAAAAATATCCACAACTGCTAAATACAGGTGAAAAGTGGGTGGTTACCTCTACTACATTATTAAAAAAATTAATAAATCTGTAGGAAAAAAAATAAAAATTCAACAGATTCCAATATCTTTTTAGGTGGGAAAAAGATACTGAAATCACTATAGCTTTTCTTATATATAGATTATGACTTTGTAAATTGAATGATTTTTCTCTTCCTTTTTCTTTCTTTTTTTGGATATAGTAATTTATTAAGTGAACAATAAAAAACAACATAAAAATAAACACACCAACTTAACAAGGTAAACAATACATGTTACATCTATGTACCATATTGAGTTTGAAACTAAAAGATCTAGATGTACCATATTAGCAGGGAAATTTCTAAGAAACCAGGGCCGAGTTCCTTATAGAACCCGGTTTCCAATAAGATGTTGTCATGTGCTGTGTGTCAGGTGAAGTATCAGTCTGTGATTGGAGACTGGGCTCCGTAAAGAACCCGGCCTTATTTCCATAGCCGATCCGATCTTAGTAGTGGCGTAGCACATTTATCGGCGTAGAACCTTTTATGTCACCAAATCATTAGTAATGATGAATTAGATGAGGTGTTAACAATGTGATTGACAATTATTCATAAACCAAATTAGATTAAGAACTTGTTTGATCCCCTTTGTTCTCTCAATCGGATAAATTTATCTACCACTGATTTGACATTTGATTTGACAATTGTTTAATTACACCCACATATTTCACACATTTTTACATTTTTAAAACACATTCTACCTCTCTTCTCATTATATATTCCCCAAATAAATATGATCAAACAAGCTCTAAATAGTCTCGTGATATTATTTTATTAGTCAAATTGTTTTTAAAAAATTAATTACTAACATTGTTCCTATTTTGATCCCTAATTCCAACCATCGAAATTGAAAACATACAAACGTAAACAATACACAGAATCAAAGGCGGTGATGGGGGGTGCCAACCTATGCTTGGGCGTCCCATTTTGGCCAATAAGTATTTGAAATTTTTTTTAATATACAAATTAGTATTAATCAGATTTTTGATACATCCCAGTACCAATGGCTGGCTCCGCTTCTGCATGGAATTTATAGTTGTTCAGCTACTCAAGTTCGCTCTTGTTCTTCTGAAAATTTTGTACGACTTGTGGTAGCCATTACAAAACTGAATTGTATAATAAGTACCACCATTAATAATATCCAAAGGTGCTGGACAAAAATTCTGATATCTTTTTTGCAAAAAATATATTATTGATTAGAGTGAATGCATGAGAGGCTAACACTCTATAATGAGTGAAATGAGACGTAGGGATATATATTCCTTTGAGTGGGTTTAATTTTCATTTTTTACTTTCTCATTATATTTTATTCTGTTGTCATCAAGTATCTTAAAAGCTGTGATTCGAATAAATATTACAATGGTTAATTTCTCACGTTTCGAATAGGAAGTCTCAGTCTCATATTCAAATCAGGAGCGGATGGAGGGGTATTCATGGGTATGCACGTGCATACCCATGTTGCCTAAGCCTTTTTTTTTCTTTTTTTGCCCTCTTTAAGAAAATCTGAAATTATTGTTGCCGAAGAAGGAGTCGAAAATTTCAGAGTAGGCAAGAAAAGGAGAAAGGAATATTGGGGGGACGTGCAGGGAAGAAGAAGGCTAGAGGAGCCTATTTACTGAATTGTGAAATTACAATGTTACCCCTTAAATGAATTCTTCTGTGTACGGTTGTCATGTCAAATGAAATTCTTTTTCTTAATTAATTTCCATCGTCTAATTTTTTTTCTACATTTGAGTTTGAATTTCAAATTGTTTCCATCACGATCGACGACTAATATCGAACCACTTATATATCAAATTAAATATTACTGTTTACTGAAATATATCGCTGGCATGAATAGTAATATTGAATCACCTATGAATAATCTACTATCTCCGTCCCAATTATTTGGAACTATTTTCGTTTTTAGAATGTCTCAAATATGTAGTCGTCTTTTTATATTAAAAAGTTTAACTTATATTACTTTACAAATCTATCCATATTTAATACTTTAATTATAACTATTAATTTTGAATTCTACTCATTTAATATGAACAAATTTAAGAATATGAATAACAAAATGTGTGCGTGTCTAAAACATTTTTTAATTGTTGTGAAAAAGCAAAGTAGACAATTTTATTGACAATTTATAATGTAAAAAATCATGCTCACAACAATAAAATGCAAATATTGCGCTGAAGGAGGTTGCCGAGGGTGAACATGAAAAAAAAATGATTGTTTTCAGCTTTTTTTTTTTTTTTTTTTGGTACAAAGGGGGATTTGGGGGGGAGGGGATTATAGGGATTCGAACTCGGGTAATCCCGATAAGGGGATAGGCCCTTAACTACGTGAGCTAATCCCTTGATCCCAATTGATTGTTTTCTCAATTCCGCTAAAGAAAACTTTGTTTAATAAAATATATGCCAATTATTTCTGTCAGTTCCTTGTTTGTTAGTATTAGTTATTTCTGTATATCTCAGAGATTTTGTCGTTTTATACTTTTATTAATATGTTCTAAATTCTGGTGGACTTCTTTTTGGATATTACATTGACGCTTTTTTATAAAATTGATAATGATATAATTTTTTAAGGTTATGAAAATATAAATTTTTTTTTTTTGGGTTTTTTGGTTTGGGGTGGGGAGTGATACGCCTTTTTGTCAATGTAATCGCCCTTACCGATAGGCACGCCCCACGAGTCACTTGCTTCTTGAAGGGTGATACGTACTTTACTTAATCACTTCCCCCCTTTATAAATAGTGAAAATTTTAGATCGGAAGAGCACACGTCATATAGTATGGCACCATATGACATATGTGACGTGTATTAGGACGTGTCACATGTACGCCACATGTGTCATACGATATTATACCATATGACACATAAAAGTGCTAGAATAATACCCCTATAAATAGGGCCCCCGGTAATCTTTGAACAGAGTAGCCATTTTTTCCCCTCTTTTTAAAGTAGAGAAACCATTCTTTCAAACACTCAATTTTTACGTTTGCTGACATCTTCCGATCTCTCTATATCCGTTTCCACCTAATTTCGGATTAGAGCACTAATTAGTTTTTTTATTTGATTAATTAAAACCTATTTGTAATTAATCTTCTCAAATTATATTATTGTCCCGTCCACAAAAATAGTCTAATTCCAATTTTCACAACTATTAAGAAAAGTATAATTAATAGTGTTGGAAATGTAAAATTTTATGTCATTTCGCTAATATACTCTTTCATTTATTAGATAATTCCGTTTTTAAATACTATTTTATTGATTTCATGCACAATAAATAATGATATAAAAGAAAATTAATAGTTCTGTTGTAAATTATTTAATTATATTGTGAATGACTACTCTACTCTTAAAACCCTAGAGTTGTACTTATAAATAGGGGTCTTTAGTTCTCATAATATACACAGAATTTCTGGGTTTTCTTTCTATTTTCTCTATGTTTTCCCTCATTTTTTATTTTATTTCACAACACGTTATCAGCACGAACCGCTGTTAATTTTTTTAGATATTAACCGCTGTTAATTTCTTTTATTTCTCTTTTTTAGATATGGTTTTATTTTCTTCTTTTTCCCCTCTTCTGTTGAGAGCATCGGTGGTTTCATTGACCATTTTTCTATGGTCATATGAACACCACATCATGTATAGTTGTTATTAATTGTTCTCTTTCATTTTGTAAACTACGCACAAAGAATTTTATTATTATATATGTTTTCTTTTAGATAATTAATTTGTATGTCGTCTTAGTTAGAATCCTCTATCAATTTTAATGGTTAGATGATTTTCAATTTAAATGATCTACCAATTTAATAGTAAGATTATTTTGAATTTGACAATGGGATAATTTGTCAATTTAATAGTAAGATTATCCTCAAATTTGTATTATCATTATGAAAGAGTCAAACTGGTAGTCTTTTTTACTTTTGTCACGTATATGACTTGATCTCAAAAATTAATTTGAATCACAAGTCTTTATGTGCATATATAGGGATGGAAAGCTAAAATTCAATTCAATGAATTTTTGGTATTTTATTTACAATGGAAAAGAGATCATGAATTATCTTTTAGTTGATTCCTTTCCTGAAATAATTGTGACAGTCTATTATAGATGAATGTAAATATAAGAGCTACTATTTACCTTCTCTTTATCATACTTTATTATATTATAGCCATGATATGATAAACTTATATAAATTCATGCATCGTAATTGATACGTTGTTCATTGGATTAAGTTTTGAATTTCACATGATATGTTATAATTAACATATTGATATTTATGGGGATTTAGCATTCTATCACATTAATAATCTTAAAGATTATTATGTATATATTCCTGAAGAATTATACATTTCTCTTGATATTAAATATTCTTGAAGAATATATGTATATAAATAATAATTTTAAAGGAGTCTTGAGATATGTCAAGAATTATGATATAATAAAGAAACATAATTTGTTTCCTTATAGACAATTGGATAAAAAATTTGATAAGATATTTGTTGTGATTAGTGAAAAGATACAACTTTATCTCTTACTAAAATATTCTAGAAAAATTTAGTTTGCTTCTGAAGAGCAAGATATAATGAGATTTATTGTTGATTGTTGTTTCTTGAAGAAACAACTAATATTCGATATTCTACAAGAATATCGTAATTTCTGCTCCTGAAGAATCACTATTTTTATTGTTGTTTATTATTATGTTTTTGTGTTCTATTAGATACTCTTTTATTCTCATTGTTATTATATTAATCATTAACCATATAATTTGTTTGTTATATGTGTATATTACTTATTGTTAAATATATAATACTATACTATATGTTGTTGCTCTTTAAGTATCACAATCAGTTATAATATTCCTGTAGAGTATTACTTGCACATCAAGAGTAATTCATACTAGATATAGTTATTAATTTACCTGACTTCAATATTTTAAACTATTACTTCTGAAGTAATAATACTCTAAATAAATTCCAAAAAAAAAAAGGCAATATATGATGCTCTTGAAGTGGCAAAATTTATTGTTATATTTCAGTGAAATATTACTTATTTTTGGAGAAAAAAATATAAAAGATCTATACTGAATATTTCTGAAGAATATTTAGTTATTGTTCCTAAAGTAATAATGTTTTAAATCAGTACTAATTAACAATGACATGTTGATATTGCTCATGTAGATCCCGTCATTGTATGATTTAAATTTAGTGAAAGAATTTAATAATTATTCTTGAAGAATCACATTAGCACTGGTACTATAAAATAATATTATTTGTTTTAGAAGAACAAATTGTTACAAATTTTAAGATTCTAAAAGAATATTGAACTACTCCAGTAGCAGTAGTCGACTAAATTATTAAGTATAAAATGTATTGTTCATGGAGAGCATATATCTATGCAAATTTAAATTTAATATTAGAATTCATTGTTACTTGAGAAAGCAGCAGCAATTTAGATTGAGTATACTTCTGAAGAGCAAATTTTGTATAAATTATATCTAATAAATCTTGAGAGTTACTCTTAAAGGTCTTTTATGAAATCCAGAATATTTCATTTAAATCTAAACTCCAAATCGGTTTTTCCTATGTGAATTATGAACAAAAGTTTTTATAGCTTTGAATTCTGTATAAGTTTTTACTAATCACTTTCTTTTCATTGTCACCCATTTTATACACCGATAGAGTTAATAAGTGAGTTTATTAAAGGAAATCCATATGTTCTTACCATATTATTGGTATGCTTATTTTAGATAATTAGTTATATGGAGATATCTAAATTCTTATTGATTGTATTTTCTTATGAATTACTGTCTTTAGAATTCTATTAATGATATATAACATTACTATATTGGATTTTGTTGCATCTTGAATAAAAATAATTATGTCCCCATTATCGTGGTTTCTTGAAAAAAAAGGAAGGAAGAATATTTCAAATTCATTAATAATCTGAAAGATTATTATGATATTTTTAGAGTAATATTCACAATTATATCTTATATTCTAGAAGAATATTGTTGGCTCCAGAAGAGCCATAAAACGTGTAATCCGTTAGATTTCTTGAAGAAATATTATATATATAATATTCTACTTGAATATGTTGTGCTTTCGAAGAGTAAAATATGTGCGATTAATTATTGTGTTTTGGTAGATAGATGCACAATACATTGATATTCCAGTTGAATTTTACATATCATCAAAGTAAAAAATTATTATGCCTAGTATTTCAATGATTCTTTTTATTACAGTTTAAATGATATTGAAGAATGTTAGACTATTGCTCTTGAAGAAGTAATAGCTTAACTAGATTGATATTACTCCAAAAGAGTAGATTTATATGAATCTAAATTGAAATAGTAATTTATTGCTCTTGCCAAATGAGATTGTTACGAGTATTCTGTAAGAATATAGAATCCTAATGATTCTAGGATTTCAGTTGATCCGATATTCATAAAATTTATATTTGAAATCCTGAAAATTTCATGAATATATCTTGTAGAAGAATATTTTATTATAATTGTAGTACAAATTTCGAAAAATATCACAGATAATCTTATATCATAAATATAGTGATATTTTCTAAATTGAATTCTGGCAAAAATCCTGAAGATATCATATTAAAGATTTATAGACAATCATATAAAAT
Organism: Nyctanthes arbor-tristis; assembly: GCA_963692815.1. NCBI lineage: Eukaryota > Viridiplantae > Streptophyta > Magnoliopsida > Lamiales > Oleaceae > Nyctanthes > Nyctanthes arbor-tristis. Next base: position 13,018 of record CAVNYN010269589.1, read on the forward strand.
TTAGTAGATTTTATTTAATATATTGAACCAGAAGTTCAATTTTTATTTGAATATTCTTCTTAAACAGGAAGTTTTTTTATTTGGCATGACCTACTCAACCATCTTAGTTTTTTTATAATAAAAATATTGGGAATCATTTGAAGGATGGAAATTCTTTAGATTTTATGTATCACTTGTTTTCAAGGCAAATTGATTACAAAAATAACACTAACTAAATTTAGAATTAAGTTTTCAAATGTATCTAGGAAATATTTAGAGGTGAACCATGGGCCCACTCACCCTCTATGTAGACCATCTAGATATTTATAATTTCAATCCACTAGAGGTCACATTTGCTATATTACTCATAATATGAGATTTATGAGATTATTTGCTAATATTGATTGATTATGAGCAAAGTTCTAGATATATAAAATAAAGGCTTTTATGTCTTGCTAGTGAACTTATCCCAAAAATTATTAATGATTTATATTTTGGTTGGAGATCGGAAGAGCACACGTCTGTCTATGGTGTAGCAAAACCATTGGATATACCTCAAGTTATTTGCTACACTACTTAATGAGAAAATCATTTATGGTTGAGTGGAATCAATATTTCATAAGTAGCAACGATATTCTCAATATATTTGCCAAATATAATAGTTGACTTACAGTCAGAAGCCTCTCTTTACTAAAAGTTATATATGTGATTGATGTGTAATGATTGTTGCTTCATTCACTAAGTCTTCTCAGTATTAGGGTGAGAAATTGATAGTTGGTAATAAATATATGAAATGCATATTTATAGTCCTCGAATAGTATAATGCAAACTTGAAGTTTGCAAGATAATTTCCATTTTAGATTACTGACTGTATGGTTACCAATAATGTATGCTAAATTAATTGCTTCAATTTAGATTGATATAATAAATTCATATAAGAGGATTTAAAATATTAATAGCATGCTTGAAGTATGACGACGATCGATTCCAAAACAAATATATTTGGAAATAGAATATGGAGCAAATATTTTATATGATGGTTATATTGAGGCATAGTACTCTAGAAGAGTATATAGACATAACTAATCAGAAAACCCTTAAAGAGGTTCAGGTACCTGAAAGTAGTAAAATAAAAGAGATCTCAAAGTATTATGTCTACAATGAGAATCAAATGAAATTGATAAGAAATAATTGTCGACAATAAATAAATATTAATGAGCTCAATGATTGCGAGAACGGTGAATTAATTTTTCATCAAAAATTTAATGACATTGAATATTGGCCAAAACAAAAGGATGCAATCCAGTAGATTGCTATATGTCAAGACCAGCAGTCAAGTCATTTGAAAATATATATCATGTCAATAAAATATCAATAGGTAATTATGTGGAAGTATTATTAAATATGTGGTGGTACAATTGAAATATAATGTTGTATTCAATTGGCAATATATAAAAATATCATAAATATGGCATAGTCCCTAAAGGATTTGATATTTATAAAGCATATAAAGAACCGAAAGTTCTTGTATAGATTGCCAATATAGATAAGAAAGATACGCTTTGTATTTTTTCCTTGACTGAGGTTTTTTTCCACTGGGTTTTTCTAGCAAGGTTTTTAATGAGACAACTTTAATGGCATATCAAAGAATAATGTATTTTTCTTTCACTTGGATTTTTTCCCACAAGGTTTTTTTCCATGGTAGGTCTTGAAGAGCATTGAAGATTTGACAAAATGATTCAATATAAGAGGACCATTATTGAACGAATTCAGGGGGAGCAGCTGTACTCTTTTTCCTTCGACCAGTTTTTATACCATTGGATTTTTCTGGCAAGGTTTTAATGAGGTAGCATCTTGAATGCTCTAAAATTTATTTAGAATCAATTTTTCTCTTTTTTCCTTAGTTTGGCAGTGTTTTTTTCCCGTTAGGTTTTTCTCTAAACAAAGTTTTTAATGAGGCAATTGTTGTATAGATTAGTCATTCAAGGGGGAGTGTTGTAAATTATTTAATTATATTATGAATGACTACTCTACCTTTAAAACCCTATACTTGTACTTATAAATAGGGGTCTTTGGTTCTCATAATATACACAGAATTCCTGAGTTTTCTCTCTATTTTTCCGTATTTTTATTCTATTTCACAACAATTTCATTACTTTTTTAGTAGGAAAATGGACTATATTTTTAAGACAAATGAAAAGAAAAATTAGACTATCTTGATAGGATAGAGGTAATAATCTTCTATTAACTTCAATTACTATTGGTTCCCAAAAAATAAAAAATAAAAAAATAAACACTTTTTATTATTATTGGTTGTATAACCATGCAACATAGAATAATTAGCCAAAAAAATACTCGATAATTTAAAGAACTAAATAATCACAATTTTATTATATATTACTCACTCATATACACATGCTACTAATAATTACAATTTTATTATGTACAATTCTTTTACTTGGCACGGGACTAATTAAATTGTCACTCATGAAACAGTACTTCTAGCTAATAAAAATGAGAATTAAAGAGGAAATTTTTAATATAAACTTAATTTCACGTCGAATATGAAAAATAAGAAACTGTGGAAAAAAGAGTATACAAAATTTATGTGACTCTAAAATTATCATACACACATATCGTTGTTCAATAAGTATAATGCAAGAACTCTAAGAAACATTTAGAGTGTTGATGGTATTCATTTATCGAAATGAATTCTTTACCACATGCATTCTCTACCATATATTATTGGAAAAATCATTTTTCACATCTCCTCATATAATATCATACATTCTCCAAAGAAATCACTATTTACTAAATTCATTCTAAAAAATATAATCTGAAAATATACACCTTCCTATTACAAAAGACCCAAGGGAAGTAATATTACAAGAAATGATAAATTCTATATAATTTACTCATAATATTAATTTTTAACCACTTTCTACTCTAAAAAGAATTAAAAAAGCTTTTTATTTTTGTTCTAAATCATTATCATCAAATATTATTACTATTGTAGCCCCTCAACATAAATTTTAACCTATATACATGTTCCCACTTATATATTAATATGAGAATATGTATATGATTGAAAGTATATAAAATAAAAGCATATATAAGTGAGAGGGTAAATATATATATATATATTTATTATTTTATTTATTTTTTTGAAAAATATCTCGACTCAAAAAGCTAAACTTGATATATAACTTTTATATATATATATATATATATATATTATAATCACGTATATTATATATACGTGTATAAAATAAAAAAAATATAAGATATTAGAGATTTAATTTGAAACTTAATTAGTTAAAAATGTGTATATATATTATTAAAGTAAAATAAATAAAAAAAGAAACACCACTGCCCTACTTTACTATATATAGAAGATAAGATTATTGAGAAGAAAAATGAAATCATTGCGCTTACATATCCCCAAGCAAGGTATGGAAATCCTCCTATTGCATATAAAACTGCTCCGAATCCAAGTGGGTGGATTAGATAAGTGCTCTAGAGAAATTTATAGAAGGGTTGCTCCTCTAAACCTTGAACACTTGTAGAATTTCCACACTGCAAAAGTTCCCAAATTCAGATTGTCTTGCAAAAAATCACATTACCACAAAATACTTGTAATTATGGTTACCTTTTCAATTCTAGATGAGTTGTCAAATAGCCAAGTTAAGTGACTAAACCAAAACCCTTTTAAGTGACTAAACCAAAACCCTTTAATGGGATTATGTGTATCATTTTCTGAATCAGAATATTTATGATGACATCGATGTGTGCCCACCCAAAAAATTGGATCCCTCTCGAAATATCAAGATTCAATAATAGAGTGAGGGACGATAACAATAATGAACAATCAAATGGACAGATAAAAGTTTATAATCATTATCTCTGTAGACAATAACTTTGATACATATTGGAAAAACCAAGTTGATATTGTGTATATCGGTGATTAACATTACTGTTTTTAATATTATCCTACACAAATTAAAGATGGATCTATTGTCTTATCTAAACGGCAAGAACACCACAATATGCAAAACAATACTCAAGCCATTTGGGAAGTTTGAAACTCCTGTGAGAAAGAAGTATGTGGTAACAAAAAGTGATACCTAACGCACCGGCGATTAAATGTAAACCATATGTTGCCAAAAAGCACCTAGCTAAATGTGAAAGGTGCCAAACGACAAAGAAAATGCGAAGAAACCAGAACATGACAGAGGCCACATCCCAAGCACTCCACTTTCTACCCCCAAAAAATAATATCAACATTCTTCTTCTTCATCACGTTGGACAAAAAATTAATCCTTCCAAAATTTGATACCTTTCCCTTTTTTGCACTACTTGCATTTAGGACCATATTCCCTTTGCCATAGTTTAGAGAATTCTTTAGTGATTCTTGATGCTTATCAGCAGGAAAATGGGTTTTCACTGCTAGAGATTTGGACTTGATAGGAATTATGTGAGGACGAAAACGTCGACGACGCTAGTGCTAGCCGATCTATTTTCTTGGATTCCCCAACTTTGGCTCCTCCTTTCTAACTTTCCATGCTATATATAGATGGGCAAAATTAATACAATGGACAAACATGCATGAAACACGTGGCGAAGCATTTTTTCCCTATTAATTTAAAGGGTCAAGGTTTTAATTTGGATGTTGATAGTAGGTAGGGATGGCAATATAGCGGTTCTTGGACAGAATGGAGATTGGCCAAAAAAGTGACATATGATGGATGTAAAGAAAAAGAAACTGTATATGAAAATGTATTAGGAGTATATTTGGAAGAAGTATGAGGACAACTGGAGCAAAAGCAGCTTGTGATAAATTGCCAATGAAATATTTGTGCCATAAAGGTGGCTTCTTTGGCCCGGTACTCTGTCTGAGAGATCGGAAGAGCGTCACAGGTATAGGATCAGCCAAATGAGGAATGGAAGTATGTATAGAAGGTGAAGAGCTAGGATCAGATACAGGACTGTCTCAAGTGTTGGAGAAGGAACAGAACTTTGTACATGAGCTTCTGGAAAGGAAGACATATCTAGAGTAATTGGTGATGGAATAGAGGTATGGATGGGAGTAGGAGCATGGTCAATGATAGGTTCAGAGGTGACAATAGGTAAAGGAATACTCTTTGAAACAGGACCAATGTGCTGATATGGTAAAATATTTTCATGGAAAATTACATCTCTAGAGATGAGAATTTTCTTGTTGTTTAGATCATAGAGTTTATAACCTTTCTGTCCAGTGTTAAACCCCAAGAATATACATTTAAAACTTCTAGGTGAAAACTTATCCTTGTGTGGTTTTGTATCAGTGACATAACATAAGCAGCCGAAGGTTTTTAAGTGTTGGTAAGAGGCTAGTTCGTAAGGGGTTTTCCAATTGAGTAATTTTGTGGGAAGTCTATTTAAGATGTAGGTCACCAAAAGAATTGCTTCACCCTAGAAATGTTTGGGAAGATTGGATTGAAGCATTAAAGCTCTAGCAATTTGTAACAAGTGTTTATGTTTCCTCTCCACAGCACCATTTTGTTGTGGAGTATGGACACAAGATTTTTGGTGAAGAATGCCAATGGAAGAAAGAGAGGTTTGAAATTCATGACTCAAAAATTCTGAGCCATTATCAGTTCTGATTGATTTAATGGATTTGGCAAATTGTGTGACAACCAACTGATGAAATGCTTTAAATGTACTTAAAACTTGAGATTTGTACCATAAAAGTCCAAATACTTCTTGTAGAATCATCAACAATAGTCAGAAAGTAATGGGCACCAGACAATGTGGGATATTTGTAAGGTCCCCATAAATCCAAATGCACCAAAGAGAAGGGTTCAGTAGTTTGTATGTAACTTCTCTGAAAAGGCAATCTCTGTTGTCTAGAATAGGCAAACACATCACAAGGTAAAAGATCAATTTTATTACAACAAGGAACAATATCCATATGCTGTAATACCTTTACAGGCACATGACCAAGACTATTGTGCCAAAGGTGAACAGAAGTAGACATGGATTTATTACAAGAAACATTGAAACTGTTAACAGATAAGGAAGAAAGCTGAGTACTGATATGTGAATGAAAATTTTGCAAGGTTGAAGGGGAGAAGGACTTCTTGTCCAAGACATAAAGTTCCTTGGACACCCTTCCAATAGCCAAGAGTTTCTCAGTTAAGGAGGCCTGTATCAAGCAGTAATTAGCAAAGAAAGTAAACTTTAGTCTAGATGTCTTGGCTAATTTTCTGACTGATAACAAATTGAATTTGAAGATTGGTATGTGTAAAGTTTCATGGAGTATAATGCCTTGTGTCAAACGAACTGATCCTTTATGCTTGACCAAATTTATAGTACTATCAGGTAGATAAACAGGGACTGATTCTAAGATAGGCTTAGGAGAAGTAAAGAAGCTTATATCATGACCCATATGGTTAGTCGTCCCCGTGTCAATTATCCAAGTTCCTTCTTCTAAATCATGAGTAGTACTAAGAGCAAAAATTATGTTAGGATTTAAGTCTGAACTTGAAAAATCCCCTAGATGAGTGAAGTTCACCATGCTTGAGGATGCTGTGCCCTTCCCTTTCAGCAGCTTCACTAACTCCTGCTGAACCAAATCTACCGAATTAACTTCAGCTGGTTAGATTGAACACTCCATTTTTCTGGTTCTAGTGGTGTATCTGCTTTGTTTGCCACCACAGAAGTTGCTGATTTACTCTTATTCCCTTTTTTTCTGTTCCTTCAGTTGCTTAAACCAATTTGGATACCCATGCAGTTCAAAGCAAGTATCATTTTCATGTCCATTCTTGCAACAATAATTGCAGTACAGATCTCTGTCTTACTCAGTGCTGGTTTTTTCCACTCCATTTATTTCCCCCTTGTTGTATATAATTAAGAGGCTTTGCTAACAAAGCATTCAATTCAGCATTGTCCCCAAATACAGAATGGACCTGCTTCTACTTCTCTACTGTTTGAACCATAGTATAAGCTCTGTTGACAGTTGGCAATGGATCCAAAACCAACATCTGATTCTTTAGATGCTCATACTCGTCATTTAAACCCATCAGAAACTCCATCAATCTGGTTTGAGACGTCATTTCAGCAACCAATTTTGCAGAATCAAAGCACAAACAGGAATAGGTGACATGCAGTTTAGTTCATCCCAAAGCTGTCTAAGCCTAGTATAGTACTCTGTGACATTCATATTTCCCTGAGAGATCGGAAGAGCGTCCCTACGAATTTGATACAGTTGAGGTCCATGACATCCTCCAAATCGTTCCTCAACTTCGAGCCAAAGCTCTCTAGCGGTGGACACATATATGAAGGCGTTCACTATCTCCTTAGCGATAGAATTCAACAGCCATGATGTAACCATGTAGAGATCGGAAGAGCTTAACACGACTCCACTGCTCATACATAGGAGAGTTTTTAGCTGGTATAGTTATAGATCCATCAATTATCCCCAATTTATTTTTAGCTCCTAGGGCAATTCTGACAGATCTACTCCAAGCCAAATAATTCTTACCCGATAATGGAACTATAACCAGAGACATTCCCAGGTGATCTGAGCTATGTAACACCAGCGGATCTTCATAATCCTTCTCGTGACCAATTACGCCAAGAAAATTAGTAACTTCTGGATCGTCTGCTTCAAGTTGAATAGCCTCTCCATGATTTCCTGCCATCATAGTTCAGAATTGAAGGAAAGATGATTCAATTACAGAATTAAGCCCCGTAATTCAGCAACTAAAAGAAAAAGTGCTTCGAGTTCCCCCTTCAAACCTGGCTCTGATACCATATACACTTTAGAGAGAGAAAGTAATGAAATTATTCTTTATCAATTCTATTAGTCAAAGACGTCAAAAAGTGTTTTGCAGAGTTAATATATTGTTAGGAATAAGCTGCTGACTAACTAAGTTAAGTAAACTAATTAACTAACTAACTAGCTTCAAACTAATACTAATGTGGAACTAACAAAAGAATATACACAGAAAAGACTATACACTATTTACAAAATATTCCACATTACTGTACTTATAGTAAAACAAAATTGCATTTGAATGTCTATGTTGACAAAAACGACCCCGTTTTCTCCATTTGACTGTGAGGCATTTGACTGTGAGGCATGACTCGTGAGCCCATTTACTATTTTCCTACCCAAATATGCTCCTATGTTTTTTTCCTTTTTTTCCCCTTCTTTTTTTTTTTTCCGGTTGGGAAATTTTCAAAGGAGTTGTCCCCTCTTCTTTTCAACGAGTCAAGGTGTATTATTCAAGGCAATTTTTCTATGTATATCATAAATAAATAAATAAGAATATCTTATACATATCCTAAATACATAAAAGAGCCTAAAAAAGGCTCAGGTCGACCAACTTTTCTTTCAATTTTGCCGCTTGCAAGTACAATTGAACTTGTTAGAAGTGCAACCATTTTTAACACAAATATTATTTATAAACATTTTCTTCTCTTCTTTCCAAAAATTCGATACTATTTGTAAATCAAAATATGTGCAATATAGATGTTGAATCAAACATTACGACGTGATAGTGATTCGAACAAGTACTACAATGGTTAGATATTCACATTTCAGACAGGAGATATTGAGTTTGAACCACACTCACCTAAATATCACGACAAGATATATACATGCTTTTCCAATTTTGTCCTCCCTTCTTCTCAACCTTTGTTCTCACAATTGATGATCCAATTAAAATTGGTGGGAGTACAATCGTTCTTAACACAAATCTATTTGTAGACTTTTTATTTTTTTTCCTTGTTTTGATAAAATTGGCACTATTTGTAAATTGACAAATTAAAAAAAAAAAAAAGATTGAGATCAAACTAATAAAGTCTATAGAAGACATATATTATTTTTTTTTCAAAATTTTTCTTATTCATGTACTTAGGTTATTACTTATGATGCATTTGATGGGAGGGCTGAAAATGGATTGGAATTTATTTTCGATGAAAAATATTTTCTCATCTCCCCCAATGGGAATTCATAAGTTTGTTGAGAATTCAAATATAGTAAGGTTAAAAAACACTGTTTATCGTGTAAAGACTAATTATTGACAAATTACGTGCAAAGCACGTTAGACATACTATTTTTTTTTAAAACCTACTCTAATCTCTTCCAAATTGCATGCAATTCAAATGATGAAATCAAACCACTAAATATATAATATGACCATATATAAGAGTACGGTACCAATCTACAACTTATGATCACTCAATAGTTAATACTTAATACTAATCATTCATCAACAAAATACAGATCGGAAGAGCGTCGTGTACATCATATATTACAATCTGTAAAAATAAAGTTAGATCAGCATCATCCAAGTTATAATTTAATAGGTCAAAAACAAAAGCCATATCAACTCATCAACTCATTAATAATAAGTCAATAGCAACTGCCTAGTAATTTTTTTAAAAATAATATTGGAGCGCAGCGGATCGGATTGGGGTTCATCCATTTTGCCCTGAGATCCACCAACAGATTGGAATTTGCCATGATCCGCTCCACCGGTCCACGGATTGGGAAATTTTTTCTCAAACATATGGGTATCCATCTGGTTTTGGGGCAGGTCGGCTTTTTCTATATCGCTAATAGTAAAGGTCTATTGTTTCTTTCAACTTTGAAAGGGGAAAAAATCTATATATTCGATCTAAAAAGTGCCAATTATTTTTGGAGAAATCCCCATGGCACATCATGTGTGTTTCATCTATTCTATCTATCTGAATATTTTTTTTCCTAAGGCTATCTATTTGCATATTAAAAAGTTAAGTTGGTTAATTTTTTTTTCTTCCAAAAATTTGGTGTTGTAACTTTTCTAATGACGTCATATATAATTTTTTATGTAGTTTTTTATTTTATTTTATGTAATGTAACTAAGGTTACTTCCTAATAATCACAATAACAATAATAATAATATTCCATATTTGAGATAGATCCTATTCAACCCCAACCAAGTTTTGCCTAATCCGACCCTTTTTGTCATCCTTTTCTTTTTCTTTCATTTTTTCGGTTTATAGATATTTACATGTTTATTTAAAAAAAAATGGTTTTACTATAATCATAATGTTGTTATTATAATTAATTAAGTCAAGTGTTTATTAAAACTTTCAAAATCTTGTGTCGCCTCACCGCCTCACCCAAAATCTTCATGGGAAGGAAAATGTTGAAATCTGGAAGATGTTTAATACAACCTGCAAATATGGAGGGTGCAAGAAATTGTCCTTTTTAAATTTTTATTGTTTACTCCATTCTCTTATGAAAAAACTTCAGTGCTCCACCCACTATATTTTTGCCACATGTATTAGTAGTGGTCCCACTTAAAAAACTCACACTTCCAATTAACATCATTAGCATTCCTTTGAGTTGCATTTTCGTTTTTTATTTTTTTTCTCAACTGAAACTTTCCTTTTTTGGTTTTAACTTTAGTTTTTCATTTCATCTTTTGTTTTCTTTTTTGAAAAGTAACAATAATTTCTTATCGTTATATAAATTAATGGAACAAAAGTACTTTGTAATTTGAAATAAACAACACGTGAATTTTCAGCATTAAAATTTGTATTAATATCATTGGTGTGAACGTTGAAGGAAAAATATACAAATGATATGTTTTTAGATAAATTAATAGAACAAAATTGCTTTATAATTTGAAATAAAAAACAAGTGAATTTTTGGCATCAAATTAATATCATTGGTGTGAACGTTGAAGGAAAAAATATACAAATGATATGTTGTGTAAACTTTGTGTAAAAAGGTCGGCAAAAAAATATTTTAATCGGCAAATGGCAAACATGTGAAATGGGGAAAAAAAGTGAAATGAAAAACTAAAGTTAAAACCTAAAAATGAAGATTTCAGTTGAGGTAAAAAATAAAGAAGGAACATACGATTCAAATGAATGTTAATGGTGTTAATTGGCGCGTGTGAGTGGTTAAAATGGGACCACTAATAATAAATATGACAAAAATATAGTGGGTTCATGTTGAGATTTATGCATAATAAAGTGTAATTGACTGAATTATAAATAAACAATTATTTATCGAATAAATGCGATGTTTATTATTTACAAACTTGTTAATTAAAAATAGTAATGAAGTGCCATTTGTTGCTTTCAGAAAATATTAAATGAGTACTTTGGAAGTACAGAAGATGCATTTAATATGTCAACTACAAACATTAGTCCTGAACTAAGAATAAAGGTTTGCACTTTATTCTATTAAGGTTTATTTGTCTATCACTCTAATTTAATAAAGTAGGCAATTTATCTTGATCATCGCAACTGGGTGAGGTCATGAGTGATGACATCGATATACTTTGAGATAAATATATTGGGCAGGACCATTATGTAAATTTAATTCCAAAGCATGACCGTGTGCGTGAATTAAAGTTCCACATGACTGTCATATGGTTATTCTGAATCTGTCTCGGGTAAGTTCTGTTATGGAGCAATATTAAGGGACTTAGATATGCTAGAGGTGAGACAGAATAAATATTTAGTCAATATACTTTGCATGTTAGGAACCAGATGAGAGTGAAATAATGGAATGCGTACTGCAAGGGAAATCCGTTGCTCTTGAATAAAGAGTTAAGTGATATGCTTAAATTAATCATCTACCAGTATGATTTCAGGAATCTAACGTTAGTATTTAATGGACCATGCTGAATAGATATTATAGCAGTGATGATTGAGAGTTAAGCGAAGCATATAATTAATTAAGAGATACGGTAATGTGCATGTCTAATTAATTATCGGAACCTAAGATGGGGACCAACTGTTAGATTGATAAGTCAAGAGGATAATTAATTGCAGAATTAATTATTTTAGTTCCTGTGATTATTTATATAATTAGGAGTTGCAATAATTCGTCTTTGATGGAGTATACGAATTATTCATACTTAAATAAGACAGTTTGGATCAGTTTGACTAGATTTAATTATATAAATCTGATTGGGTCCATCTAGAACTTCTAGAAAGTCAAAGAGTTGCTTGGAAAGGAATTTTAGGGTTTGCACAAACCTACTAGGAATAGAACTTTCCTGTCTTGTAAAATACGAAAGAGTTTTGGATTTTTTTCCTATAAATAGGGGAGGGGAGCGATCTTATTTCTTAATCCAAGGAAGAGCTGCGTCCCCTACAATATTCTTGTAGAGAATTAATTCTCTACGGTTCGGCTCTTGTGTCGGGCTTTAGAGAATTTCTAGCGGTGCCCACTCACCGGTGCAATCCAAGATTTAGAAGATTCAGGAGAAGATCCAAAGGTTGGGAGCTAGCAGTTCTTACCAGATTGTTCTTGGGATTAATTGCTTGTCAAAGGTATATTCCGCTGCACACTCTCTAGGCAATTAATCGTTCTTATGTTGAATTAACCATCCATATCGATCCTATTTTAAAAGAAAATAATTTTTGAAATTATTGCTATTCTTTTCCTTGTTTCATCAATTGGTATCAGAGCATGTCTGGATCTTTATTTCAATATTGGAATTGACATGACCATAGGATTGCATGTGTTATAGTTTTGAACGATGCTTAGGTACTCATGGATGTTTATATGAATCTTTATAGGTATGAATGGATTCATTTAATTTATGGTTTTATGCAATTATTTGTGGCTCGATTATTGGTTTTGTAATATGTTTTGCATCGAGTCTGTAAATTCTATTTATGGTTTTTTTCAAATAGATCAATTGTAAATCCTAAAAATGGGATTTAGGTTCTACCTTTTAATATTCTAGAATTGGGTTTATTGTTTTGAGATTATGAATTGTAATTTGGAAGACCGAAGGCGAAATGGGGTTCAAGATGAAAGAATTGATGACACCCGTAGTCCCCAATGTAGCACGTACAGGCTGCTGCCAGGCTGCCTTGGCACGCGCCTTTCAACTTGCCTTTCGCAGGCTGCTATTTAATTTTTATTTTTATTTTTTTGTTCTTTTGTCGGCTAGCCTTTCGACTTAATTTTGAAATGTCAAATGAAATCCAAATAAAGAGTTCTTAGTGTCTATGTGAAGCTCTTGTAGAGGACTATATAATAGCATTTTGAAAACTCCAAAATCATTAACTATAAGAAAACTCAAAATATTCTAAAGTGAAAGATTAAAGTCGTCTATTATAAATATTAATATATTTTGCACTTATCCTTTCTATTTTCATCACTTAATCATTAAAATAATTTAATAATTCTTTTCAACAATAAAAAGTCATTATGTAAGTAGGTGAATTTTGTGGGTCGTTACACACCTGGCCTGTACCAGGTGAGGTGGCGGCGTGTGATTGGATATTGGGCTCTGAAGTTAGAGCCCGATCTGTTTCCTTAGCCGCATTGGTATAAATAGAGCCCTGTAATATTTGAAACAGAGTAGCCATCCTTTCAAACATTCATTTTTTACGTATACTCTCATACATTATCTCTCTAAATCTGTGATAGCCTCAATCTCACATTGTTTGGGTAAAAAAAATGAGACCTATTGATAAGCTAAGAGACTTACTACATCTGACATGAGGCTTATTGAGTGAGAACTCAAGAACAAAACCATGCCGGGGCTTGGCCCAAACCGTACAATATCATGCCAAAGTGGAATGGGTAATTACATATGATATCAGAGTAGAGCCAAACTGAAAGTGTGGCCAACGAGACGCTGGGCTCCCTTAGGAGGGGTGATCGTGATTGCCTCATTCCCACATCATTTGGGTAGAGAAGAGAGACTAATTCATAAGTTAAGAGACCAACTCTATCTGATATGAGGCCTTTTAGGTGAGAACCCAAGAGCAAAACTTTACGGGCTAGGCCCAAAGCAGAGCCCAACCGGAAGTGTGGCCAACGAGGACGTTGGGCCCATTTAGGTGGGGTGATTGTGATAGCCTCAATCCCACATCGCTTGGGTAAAAAAAATGAGACCTATTTAAAAGCTAAGAGACTCACTCCATCTGACATGAGGCCTATTGAGTGAGAAGTCAAGAGTAAAACCACGCAGGCTTGGCCCAAGAAGGACAATATCACGCCAAAGTGGAGCAGGTCGTTTCTAATGGTATCATAGTAGAGTCCAATCGAAAGTGTGGCCAGTGAGACATTCGATCTCCTTAGGTGGGGTGATTGTAACTGCCTCAATCCCACCTCGCTTGGGTAGAGAAAGAGAGACTAGTTAATAAGCTAAGAGACTCACTCCATCTAACATGAGGCATTTCAGGTGAGAACCCAAGAGCAAAACCTTACGGGAAAGGCCTAAAGCAGACAATATTATGTTAAAGTGGAGCGGGTTATTACAAATGGTATCAAATTAGAGCTCAACTGGAAGTGTGGATAATGAAGACGTTGGGACCCTTTAGGTAGGGTGATTGTGATAGCCTCAATCCCACCTCACTTGGATAAAGAAAATAAGACCTATTTAAAAGCTAAGGGACTCATTCCATCTGACATGAGGCCTTTTCGGTGAGAACTCAAGAGCAAAACTATATGGGTTTGGGCCAAAGCGGTTAATATCATGCCAAAGTGGAACGAGTCATTATCCAAGTGAACAATATTGTTAACTAGGCCCAAAGCGAACAATATTATGCCAAAGTAGAGCGGGTCGTTACAAATGGTATCAAAGCAGAGCCCAACTAGAAGTGTGGCCAACGAGGACGTTGAGCCTCTTTAGGTGGGTGATTGTGATAGCCTCAATCCTACATTGTTTCGGTAAAGAAAATGAGACCTATTTAAAAGCTAAGAGAGTCACTTCATCTGACATGAGGCATGTTGGTGAGAACTCAAGAGCAAAATCATGCGAGCTTTGTACAAAGCGGACAATATCATGCCACAATGGAGCGAACTGTTACAGATAGTATCATAGTAGAGCCTAACCAGAAGTGTGGCCAAAGAGACGTTGGACCCCTTTAGGTGGGATGATTGTGACTGACTCAATCCCGCATCGCTTGGGTAGAGAAAGAGAGACCAGATTATAAGCTAAGAGACCTATTCCATCTGACATGAGGCCTTTTGGGTGAGAACCCAAGAGCAAAGCCGTGTGGGCTAGGTGCAAAGTGGACAATATCATATCAAAGTGGAGTGGGTCACTACAAAATCTGATTCTACCTAATTTCGGTTTTGAGCACTAATTAGTTATTTTATTTGATTAATTAAAACCTATTTGTAATTAATTTTCTCAAATTATATTATTGTTCTCATCCCACGAAGATTGTCCAATTCCAATTTTCACAACTATAAAGAAAAGTATGTAAAGTTTTATATCATTTCGCTAATATACTCTTTCATTTATTTAGATTATTCCATTTTAAATACTATTTTATTGATTTCGTGCAGTTTAATGATAGAGAGTGCGTTTGATTACAAGCATGAAATTTAGTTGGAAAGAAAATATTTTCCTGTCAATTGAATTACTGGTAATTAAATTCCATAGAAAATGAATTGTAACATGTTTGATTGGAATTGAAATTCTTGAAAAAAATATGAATTACCTAGAAAACAAAAAACTACACCCCCATAGGAAAATATTTTCCTTGTTTTCAAGGAAATTGTGGTCACGTGACCAAAAGATGTAAAATATTTTCAATAGTATCAAATACCACAGAAGTAGAAATTTAGGTGGAAAATCTCATTTTCCACGGAAAATCATTGCCAATCAAACACAAAGAAAGTTAATATTCCAATTACTTTTTTATAGGAAAGTGGACTATATTTTAGGATGGATGAAAAAGGAAAATTAGGTTATCTTTATAACATGGATGAAAATGATCTAGTGTACTTCTATCAGTATAATGCCACCAAACGCTTATGTGTCGTGCCAAATACCAAGCGTCTGGCATGTCATATGGCGTTAGATCATTACTCATAGGATGGAGGTAGTAATGTTCTATCAACTTCAATTGTTATTGGTTAAAAAAAACTTCAATTATTATTATTGAGATGAGAAATGAAATAATTGCACTTATATATCCCCAAACAAGGTACGGAAATCCTTTGATTGCATATAAAATTTTTCTAAATCCAAGTGGGTGGATTAGATAAGTGCTCTCAAGAAATTTATAGAAGGGTTGGTCCTTTAAATCTTGAGCACTTGTAGAATTTCTACACTGCAAAAGTTCCCAAATTCAGATTGTCTTCTTGCAAAAATCACATTACCATAAAATACTTCTAATTATGGTGACCTTTTCAATTATAGATGAGTTGTCAAATAGCCAAGTCAAGTGACTAAAACCAAAACCCTTTAATGGGACTATGTGGGTCATTTTCTGAATCAAAATATTGATAATGGCATCGATGTGTGCCCACCCAAAAAATTGGATCCCTCTGGAAATATCAAGATTCAATAATAGAGTGAGGGATGATGATGACAATAATGAACAATCAAATAGATAGAGAGAAGTTTATAATACTTATCTCTGCAGACAGTAACTTAGATATATATTGGAAAAACCAAGTTGATATCGTGTATACCGGTGACTAACATTACTGTTTTTAATATTATCCTATAGAAATTAAATATGGATCTATTGTCTTTCCTGAAAGGCAAGAACACCACAATATGCAAAACAATACTCAAGCCATTTGGGTAGTTGAAACTCCTGTGAGAAAGAAGTATTTGGTAACAAAGAGTGATACATAATACACCGGGGATTAAATGTAATCCATATGCTACCCAAAAAGCACCCCAGCTAAATATGAAAGGTGCGAAAAGACAAAGAAAATGCGAAGAAACCACCAACATGATAGAGGCCACATCCCAAGCACTCCACTTTCTACCCCCCAAAAAAATATCAACATTCTTCTTCTTCATCACATTGGATAAAAAATTAATCCCCCCACAATTTAAATCCTTTCCCTTTTTTGCACCACTTGCATTTGGGACCATATTCCCTTTGACATAGTTTGGAGAATTCTTTGGTGACTCTTGATGCTTGTAAGTAGAAAAATGGGTTTTTATTGCTGGAGATTTTGACTTTATAGGGATTAGGTGAAGACTTGAAAACGAAAACGTCGATGATGCTAGTGCTAGCAGTGCCATTTTCTTGGATTCCCCAACTTTAGCTCCTCCTAACTTTCCATGCTATATATATGGGCAAAATTAATACAAGGGACAAGCGTGTATGAAACATGTGGTGAAGCAATTTTTTTTCCTCTTAATTTGGAGGTTCAAGATTTTAATTTGGATGTTCATAGTAGGTAGGATCGCAATGTATTAGAAAGGTGGATCGATCCATTCTGTCTTGCAAAAAAATTATAGAACTATGGTCTGCCCCACAAGCTGCAACTTGCATGTCAAAGTGGTTCAGATCGGATGACAAATCGGGACAGATCATTTTCCAGATCGGGACATATCAGTTTTCCGATCCGCCAACCGATCTACGAAGCCTTTTTCCTAAATATATAAAAGAGGCTTAACTGAATGGTACAACTTACTTTGCTTATGGTATAACAAAATTGCAATTGAATGTCTATGTTGACAAAAATGACCCCGTTGTAAAAAATAATCCTAAATTGAAAAAGAAAGAAGTAGGAATTCTTAGAGGAAAATGAATTCAAATTATAGAAGGAATTGTCTTGTCTTTCAAGTTGATGAAGCCTATAAATAGAGATATTTTCCTCTTCTTTTATGTACAAGTGGCACAAATGAGTTGAGAGATACTTGGAGAGTCTAGCACCTTGGGAGTTTTTTTGTAACTCTTTGAGGGTTGTTCAAAGAGTAGAAAATTAGGCGTGGTAAAACTCGGGGTGATTTTTCTAGTGTCACTTGAGTTGGGTCAGAGAGTCTTGTGAAGAAAAATAGTAGTCTAGCGTCTTAGGATTTCTTGTACTCTTTGTGGGTTAGGTAAAAGGTAGAAATTGGTAGATACAGTAAAGCTTATAATATTTTTCTTATAGTACTTGGGGGATGGGTTTGGTGAGTGAAAATTATGTATGATTGTAAGCGACCTTTCATATAGTGAAAAACTATGATAGTCCGTAAATTTTCCTTCATTCTTTGTCTTAATTAAATTCCTTGTACAACGATCCCGCGGGCTTATATATCCGGGGAATTTGTCTTAATTCCCAACAGTGGTATCAGAGTATCAGGTTTTGTCAGAGGTGGAGCACAGGAAAAATATGGCGTACGAAGTGGTGAGAATCACGCTTGACTTGTGGTTAGAACAACTCTGGAATTTCTTGATTTAGTTGGGCGATTTAAAGCTTTTAAAGGAAAACTGTCCTTCTATTCTAATAAAGTTGTTGGAGTCAGTATGAGCGATAGTGATTGGGAAGATTTGGATTTAAAGACTGGAAGCATGATGTGTCTCCAACTAGCCAGAAATGTTCTTGTAAATATTCATAGAATATTTGCTGCGAAGAAACTATGTCGTCAATTTGGAAAGTATATCCAGCAAGAGGTTCTTCAAATTTGTTGTTTCTGGAAGAATGGTTTAGTTCTTTGCGAATTGGTGCAGGTACAAAAATTCTCAATGGGCTCGTCTGGAAACTGGTGGTTATTGCAACTTGTTAGTGATGTAGACTAACTGGCCACGTGAGAAAATATTGTCTAAGTGGAGCAAGTTTGGCTACTGTTCGGATTTGGACAGTCCGACTCTCTTAGTGTGAGGGCGGTAATACAGGGTGTGTATTTCTAATAATGTCGATGGCTTATGAGCTCTCTGGAAAGCCAACAAGAGAGTTACACCACAAAAATTAGCAAGTTTATTTCAACATTGAGCCGATAAAATGCTTAGAATTTGTTATTAATTCTAAGTGGTTATACTCATATGGTGGAGTATCAGACTGCCAAAGTGTGACAAAGACTTGCATGGTAATTTATCAAATATTGTGTATAAGACTGGAGAAGAAGAAGATTTTAGCTTATTTTGGCAACGTGGAGATTGTTGGGTTTGTTTTAAAAAATAATCTGAAATTGAAAAGGAAAGAAATAGGAATTCTTGGAGGAAAAGGAATTCAAATCATATGAGGAATTGTCATGTCTTTCAACTCAATGAAGCCTATAAATATATGTGCTTTCCTCTTCTTTTATGTACAAGTGGCACAAGTGAGTTGAGGGAAAATTGTTGAGTCTAGCACCTTGAGAGTTTTCTTTTAACTCTTTGAGGGTTGTTCAAAGAGTAGAAAATTGGTAGATGTGGTAAAACTTGTAATATTTTTCTTGTAATACTTGGGGATGGGTTTGACAAGTGAAAATTTTGTATGATTATAAGCGACCTTTCATCTAGTGAAAAGCTTTGATAGTCCGTAAATTTGCCTTCGTTCTTTTATTTTTTCTTGCCTCAATTAAATTCTTTGTACAAAGATCCTGAGGGCTTATTCAGGGAATTTCCGCCCCGGAGGAGGGCGGTTCTTCAAAGGAGTTGTCCTATCTTCTTTTCAGCGAATCAAGGTGTAGTATTCAAAGCAGTTTTTCTATATCATATCATAAATAAATAAATAATATCTTATACATATCCTAAATATATAAAGGAGCCTATATCCACCAGGTCGTAGAGGGTCAACAAAGGTCAAAGGTCAACAGAGGTCAACGGTCACTGGGTCTTGGAAGCAGGCCCCGAGTGCCTCACCTAACCCAGCGACCTAGCGACCAATAGATGTAGTGACTTGATTTAGCGACCGAAAGGATAAAGCTTTGTTCCATCGCTCTCGCGGCTCAGGACATACAGGCACCTCGCCAGCGAGTTCACAAGTACCTCAACCAAAAGCTGCGACCTAGGGAGCGCA
>CAVNYN010269591.1:0-38865 GCA_963692815.1 Nyctanthes arbor-tristis
GCCCATTTTTATGACCCTTGAACTGGCGTGTGAATTAGTAATTGATCTGAAGTATCCTAATGTGTTTTTAGAGTACTAGATATTTTCTCGCAGGAAAGGAGAAGACGCCCTCTTGCATCTAACTTTTCTACGATAATTGCTTCAATAAATTGTCTGTATTTGTCTTTTGTGGTGTAACTCGTGTTACTAAACACGTTACCAATAAGATTTTATTTTCATTTTTTTATTTTTACTTCCATTCACCTAAGTTGTTAAATAGAAATAATTATAAATCAAACCATGCCCATTGTGGATGAAACTTATGGATGCATAATAGCGAATTTTTTTTTTAATAAAAAACAAGTATGGATGCATAATGTTAGGTGAAACTTAAAAATAAGATCTACAATAGATATATAAAACGTGGGATGTGTGTAAAACATTTTGTTTTCAATTTTATCCCTTCATTCTTCTATAAATTCCTACTTTGCCCTTTTCCTTATTGCCCTCATTTCTTACTCTCCATATTGTGTCCAAATATTAATTACACATCATTTAGTACTCCATGCTAATTACTTAATTTCAATTAGTGTGCTTAATTACATTCAATTTCTTCACCATGATAATTATTAGTATTTTTAATCTCTATTAGTAGGATAAATTGTAAGTTTTAAAACTAACAATTATAAATGTCATTACACATCTCCACTAAATCAATTCCAGCAATTTTGATGAAGCAATTAATGATACAAACAACTATTACCAAGAAAAGTTTATGAGTACATTTTTGTCAAATCATATACCGCCACACATAGTTTTCGTGTCATACAACGTGTATTGCACGTTTAAATGACTAGTCATTACTATGTAAAAGGTGGAATCCATGTAAAACATTCGCATTCCACCTTTACCTTTATTCTTTTCTTTAATTCATATACTATCCGTTACTTCTATTTCACCATATTTATTTACTATATTACTACATAAATAGTTTATTCTATTTTGTCCCTAATTTTTATCATACATTTTAGTATAGCATCACAAAAGTCATCTGATCCAATCAAATTATATCGCCTAATACCAATGCTAGGTGAATTGAACTAAAGACCCATTTAGCACTTTATTTCAAAATGCTCTTCCGATCTAAACGAACTCAATGGCTATTCTTTTCTTCCACTAGATGATAAGTTTTTTCCCCCAATTCATTATGAATAACAAATGTGCAAGAATCTCTGTATATAAAAATTTTGAGCGTAAATAATAGTGTAACGTTTTTAGTTAATGCATATTACAACCATTTTTTCTTCTTTAATTTCATATTAGAACTATGTTATATATGTGTATGCCTTTTCGACTTGAAATCAATAATAAAGAAAATTGTATATATTACACTTTCAATTCAAGCTAATTTTGTAGGTTGGAGATTTAGTTAAATGAATTTAATGAAATGGAAACATATATATATATTTGTATTTGAATCCTGATTTATGTTTTAATATGTAAAATCCATGAACAAAATTAGTACGGTATTGATTTAGTTTTGTATTTTAGTTTTGTATTTTTGTTTTAATATTGATTTATGTCGCAAAATGTATAATATACATGAATGTTACAAAATTAATTATTACAACTTAAAAAAAATACTAGTCATTACATGAATATTTGATTTCATTTAATTCCATCATCAAGACAAATGAATGTCATAAAATAATTATTATATTTAATTTAATTTAATAATATTAAAAGTTTATAACTTACATACGGTTATACTACAATTAATTATTTTAATGTGATGTAATTGCCTACCATATCAAAATTTATATTCCATTTCTTCAGGCATACTTCACTCACTATAAATCGATGATTGAGATCCAAATAAATTCAAGAATATTGAAACACAAATTCACCTTATACTTTTCTTTTAATTAACCCAATCTTAGCTTTAACCCGTTCTCTAGCGAAATGGCTTTGTCCACATCAACTAAAAAAGAAGAGCATTGTATGCTAATAAAGTAATTGAGTGCGTTTGATCAAGAATGGAGAATCAAATTAACTTTCCATCATTTGTAAAAGTTCCATTAAAAACTACACGAATGTAGAAAGTCCCATCCAAGTTCAAAAATTAAATGGATGAAGATGTAATACTTTTATTTTAATACTTTATATTTTTAGTTTATATTTGAATCACTATATTATTATCGTAGCAATTTTTTTATATACTAACTCATTTCTTTTTATGTCTTCGTAGGCTAACAAAATTCAAACCACATTATTTAGTGATACAACCCAAATGATGAGTGATGCAATTGTATTAGTAAAAGGGAACACATATAAAATTAAAAATGGAAATATTAGACAAATATATGTTTTGTTTTTACGCGGAGTTTCAATGCAATAAAAGTGTTGGTCAAATGAAACGACAAAAGTAAAAAAAATATAATATTGACAAGAACTATTATATATAGAGAAATGCTTTTGTAATAAAATATTTTAATGAAAATTAAATATTTAAAATATGTTCATTAGAACATACAATATGCAAGGCACGTTCCAACAACTAGTTATAATAAAAAGGGGAATGATTGGAAAACTTTTGATTTTCCATTTTACCCCTACTTATTTCTCGATATAAATAATACCCTTATTAAATATTTATTTTTGTAAATAATTTAAATCAACTCATAAATGTGTGTCTTTTCAACTTCCCAATATTTTTATTTATTTATTTGTTTTGGTAAGTTGCACGCAATATATGAATTTTAATTTTTAACTAAAAGTGATTAGAATCTAACTAATAAATCGTAAACTACATAATTTTAAAGGTTATATTATTCTGTCAATTCAGTTTATATGTTGTACAAGTTACAAATCAAATTTAATATTAAAGTGTGTGTGCATAAGTACATATTACAAATCAAATTAATTGGCTACTCTCGAAATCATAGAATCTAAAATGAAAAAAAATAATAGAATGTACCACAAATCATCTTTCTTCTTGAGCTTATCTGATGTACCCGTGACTCACACACATATAGATTCATTATTTTAGTCCGGTGATAGAGGTGGATGTCTGTTGAGTTGATATCATTCTTTTTTCATATTTTACTCTTTATCCCGACAAACTTTTTATAGAACAACACTAATACTACTTACTCCAAAATTCAAACACAAATGTTATAAATCCTTTATATAAGATGTGCAATACATGTACTTATTACTCAAAAAGTAAAATTTCTATATCTTAAATTAAATGCATGGAAAAACGAAGATGGCATAGGAGATTAAGAGGACAATACGATTTAAGTTTTTTAACAAGAATAATATAAAACACCAGTAATGTTTAACACTAGTAACTAATAATGTAGTATTAAGTATTCATTTCGTCTTATAAGAATAAGTTTATTTCTTTTCACATTGATTAAGAAACTTCTAGTTAATGTTATTAGGAAAGCAGCAATTTCACACTTTTTTCCTAAAATACCCCTATTTATATCAACAATTAAGTTTGGGTTAATATAACAATATATATTAAATAAGGGTGTTTAAGTAAATAAAAAGTAGATACAAGTGGGTTATAATTTGGGAAAAAGGAAAAGGAAAAATGAACATATTTTTATGGGATGGATGAAGTAATATAAGTTGAACCAAATAAATGCATCAATAAGTGACTCAATCCAAAATTTTCATTTAATTTCATATAGAATAATATTTAATACCAATAGTGTTATGATGAGAAATGCTATTTGTACATATAAGATGTATAAATTTTGCACCCATATAAGTTGGGGACTCATTAGCGGTTTCTACCTTCTTTATGTGGACCACAAATTTCTCTTCTAGAATGTTCATAAGCTCCGGCACTCGGCTTTCCCTTTTTCCCAGCCGATTTGGCCACCGAAATTGATTATTTCTCCATTTTCTTCCCCTGAGTTCTAGCGGAGTTTAAAAAAAAAAAAAAGAAATGTTTAGAGCAGCATAAATGATGAAATTGCATAAACTCATATTTTTGGAGCTCTTAGTTCAAACAAAAAAGAACTAGGAACTGTGCTTACAATTTGTCGAGTTTGTGGTCAGGGTGTTCGATTTTGGGGTAGTGTACTCCACCTTCAGTCCATTAGAGTTTGTATTCCTTTAAAGGGTTGCTGGATAATCTTTTCCTTCTTGACATTGCTTGTAGCATTAGAAACTATTATTGTAAGCTACGAACCAATATTTGGTTCATAAAATTGGGGATTCTTGTGTTGGAAAAGTTGTTTAGTAATAGAGATTTTTATTTAACACATACTGAACGTAAGGAAGATGCAAATATCTTGAGAAATGGTAATGCTGCCTCTTTAATTTCAGAGTAGAGTGTAATTGAAGAGAATTATAACATCTCAATCAACACGGTTAGGATCGATTTAAATTCCGATGCTACCTTTTGTGGAGGAAGTTGTAGAACTAGCAAACTTTGCAACTAAAGTTGAAATGAGGAAACTAAGAAAAATAGATGAACAATAAACAAGGGGCAAACTTGTAGAATAATTTCAATACTTGCAAAAGGATTAGAACACCTTCTCTCTACGCATAAAGAGAACACAATGGATTATTTTTCTCTTATTGTAGGAGAAAACAACTCTATTCTAGAAAGGAAAGACCGGAATACACCTTTAGGAGAAACATCTCTTTTTCTCTCTAAAACTCTTCTTTCTCTTCTCTAGGAAAAGGCTATGAAAGTTTATGAACTCTTGCCCTATTTATAGAGTTCATTTCTTAATCCCTAAGAAAATTAAACTGTCATAGACAACTCGTGGACAACTCGTGCTTGGTTGTCGCTAGCTATGCGGTCTTCAAGTTCGACTTGAATTCTTCTTCTTCCTTTACAACTCATGCTTAGTTGTCAAGTCTAAGTTTTAACCATTAAATAATCTTACACTGCCTTTGACTTAGTCAATAGGATTGTTTGATTCGGTTTTGAACTCTTAAGGATAAGCTTTATCCTTTAGCAAGTTGAAGAGTTTGATTTGGATTCGAACTCTTACTTTTCAAAACTTATCTATAAGCTTCTACAAAAGTGGCTTTACTATAACATTTTTCCCACTTAAAGTCACTTTTGTTGTAGCTCTTGCTTCCTTTCTATATTGTCATTTCTATGTTGCTTATGTTCCACCAGGCCAATAGAGGATCGACACCATGTAAACTTGTCAGCATTGATTGGCTTTGTCAACATATCTGCTAGGTTTTCTTTAGTATGGCTTTTCTGAATATCCACGCTTCCTTCTTCCACCTTCTCCTGTACAAAATGATATTGTACGCGAATATGCTTTGTCTTCTAATGAAACGGTGGATTCTTTGCTAAGTGCAAAGCGCTCTGACTATCACAAGATAGAGAAACCTTCTCTTGCTTGTATCCGAGCTCCTCCATTAACATTTGCAACCAGACTGCCTCTTTGCTAGCATGTGTAGCTGCTATATATTCTGGCTTTGTCGTAGAAGTGGCCACGATAGACTGCAGCTTTGAAACCTAGCTTATAGCTCCTTCAGCAAGAGTAAACACATATCCTGTAGTGGATTTACTTTTGTCAAGATCACCTGCATAATATGAATCGACATAGCCTCTGACAACAAAGTCTGATCCTCCGTAACATAATGCAACATCTGAGGTTCCCTTGATATATCTCAGGATCCTCTTTACTATATTCTAATGCTCTCTACCACGATTCACCATGTAATGACTGACCGCTCCCACTGCTTGTGCAATGTCTGGTCTTGTACAAATCATAGCGAACATTAAACTCCCCACTGCTGATGCATACGGTACTCGAGACATCTCCATCCTCTCTGTTTCTTTGCTAGAACTCATACTTGAGGATAACTTGAAATTAATAGGAAGAGGGGTATTAATTATCTTACAATCTTGCATATTGAAGCGCCGAAAGATTTTCCTCAAATAGTTTTTCTGAGAAAGCCAAATCTTCCTATTACTTCTGTCTCGGTAAATTTGCATCCCAAGAATATTGTTTGCTGGTCCCAAGTCCTTCATTTTAAACATCCTAGCCAACTGTGCCTTCAATTCTTTGATACGATCTTTGTTGGGGCCTGCTACCAACATGTCCTCAACATACAACAGCAAAGTGATGAAATCACTATCACCAAATCTCTTGTGGTAAGCACAAGATCTGAATTCAGTATGTTGTATCCAAGGCTCATGATGAAGGAATCAAATCTCTTATACCAATACCTCGGCGCCTGTTTTAGACCGTATAGAGATTTGTTCAACCGGCAAACCAAGTTCTCTTTATATTTTTCTTCAAATCTTCTAGTTGGAGCATATAAATCTCTTCTTCAAGTTCTCCATAAAGAAATGAAGTTTTCGCATCTAACTGCTCTAAGTGCAAGTCATATGTAGCACACATAGCCAAGACTACTCTAACTGTTGTAAGCCGAACAACAGAAGAAAATATTTCATTGAAGTCAATACCTTCTTTCTGAGCATATCCTTTTACCACCAATCTAGCACGATATCTCTCCACAAGGTCATTGCCATCTCACTTTATTTTGTAAACCCATTTGTTGCCAATAGCTTTTCTTCCTTGTGGTAGTGGAACAAGCTCCCAAGTCTTGTTCTTATGGAGTGCCTCAATTTCTTATTGCATTGCTTCCATCCACATAGAAGCTTCTTGACTGTTTATAGCTTCATGAAAAGTTGATGGCTCTCCATCCTCTGTTAATAGACAATATGCAATATTGCCTCCCATAAGGTAATCTGAGTGCCAAGCTGGCTGTCTTTTATCTCGAGTCGACTTTCTGAGTTTTGGAGCTATAGGGTCAGCTTGTTCTTCTTCTTCATGCTCTGGTGTTGTTTCAGAAGAATCTACTTCTTGTTTATTTTCAATCTCAATTGTAGTAGTCTTTGATGTTTCTTTTGAAGTGCTATCAATGTCCTTTTCTTGTAACTTATCATCTGCAAATATTACATCTCTGCTGATAACTACCTTGTGGACAGTGGGATCCCACAAGCGATACCCCTTAACACCATTAGCATACCCCAAGAAAATGCACTTTCTGGATTTCGGATCCAGCTAAGATGTTTCTTGGGAATTGTACATCACATATGCAGAACATCCAAATATATGAAGGTGCAAATAATTAGCGGGCTTACTAGTCCACATCTCCATCGGTGTCTTCAAGTCTATTGCTGTTGACAGAGAACGATTTATCACATAACAGGCGGTATTCACTGCTTCTGCCCAAAATGATTTGGCTAGTCCTATAGTCCTCAACATTGCTCTGGTTCTTTCTAACAATGTCCTGTTCATCCGCTCTGCTACTCCATTATGTTGAGGAGTATATGCAACTGTGAACTGTCTTTTGATGCCTTCTTGTTTGCAAAATGCTTCAAACTCATTGCTAGTATATTCACCTCCATTATCTGACCTCAGACACTTGATCCTTTTACTGAATTCAAGTTCAACTTGCGCTGTGAAGATTTTGAAAACTGAAAACACATCTGCCTTCTTCTTGATTGGATACACCCAACATCTCCTCGAATAATCATCTATAAAAGATACAAAGTATCTTGCACCTCCGAGGGATGTAACCGGTGCTTGCCAAACATCAGAATGAACTAGCTCCAAAACATCCTTACTTCTGGCATTCGAATTGCCGAACTTCAACCTGTGTCGCTTACTAGTGACACAATGCTCACAAAAGGGTAATGATACCTTTTTGAGCCCCGGAAGAAGCTTTTGTTCAGTGAGAATCTTCAAACCCTTTTCTGACATGTGACCAAGCTTGAGGTGCCACAACATCGTTGATTCTTCTACTGAATTACTCGATGCAACAGATGTTTCTCCTTCTTGTATTGTCTCTCCTTTAAGCATCCACAGTTTATGAGCTATCTTTTCAGCTTTTATTACAATAAGCGCACATTTTTATTACTTTTATGATACCATTCTCACATTCAATCTTACATCCGAGATCATCTAAATATCCCAGAGATATAAAATTTTTCTTGAGACCTTTCACGTGTCGTACCTCTTGGATAGTATGAACTGTACCATCATATATTTTTAGTTTGATGGTGCCAACTCCAACAGTCTCCAAAGCATAATCATCGCCCAGGAACACTGATCCTTCTGAAACTGGCTTATATTGATGAAACCATTCTTTCCGAGATGTCATGTACCATGTGGCTCCTGAGTCCATAAGCCAAGCATCAGCAAAGCGAGATTTGCCTTCTGTAGTTGCTTCGCCATATAGGACTTTACCATCTTCTGAGGTACTTGCGACGTTACCTTGAGGCCTTTTTGTATTATTATCTACATTCGTCTTATTACTCCAACATTCTTTCTTGAGATGCCCTATCTTGCCATAGTTGTGACATCTCTTCTTACTTCTTGATTTAGATCTATCATGACTTTGAATCCCACTAGAACCACGTTCCATTGATTTACCTCTCATCATTGATAGAGCCTCCGCTTGTTGTGAGTTTGCCAACCTGTCCTCCTTAATCTTCCGCCTATTTTATTCTTCTAAAATAGCGGCCGCAACATCCTCAAAGACTAAATAGTCTGAGAGAACATTATTGGTAGGTTAATGATGAGCTAATCATATGAATCTGGTAGGCTTTGAAGTAGAAGTTCTGCACGCTCATTTACATCTATTTTGTAACCCAACTTTAGAGGTTAGAAAATAGTGTATTCATTGTGTTGACGTGATCCGTCACTAAAGCGGATTCCGCCATCCGAAGAGTGTAGAGTCTTCTCTTTAAGAAGATTTTGTTGTGTATTGACTTGGCCTCATATAACTTTGTTAAGGTCTTCCAAATCTCTTTTGCAGTTTGTGTCTCTTCTACACTGGACAAAACTTCATCAGAAAGGCCTAGATATAGATTTGCCATAGCAGTGCTGTTCATGTTCTTCCACTTACTATCATCTGTAATCTCAGCTGGCCTTTCTCCAATTGCCTCCAAACAATCTTCTTTTGTTAAGATTGCCTTCATCTTCATTTTCCATAACGAGAAATTATTCCCGTTGAACTTCTCTATTTCAAACTTCGTCGCCATGATTTTTGTTGCTTCTTTACTACTAACTAAACCTCACTATAGCACGGAATTAATAATGAACCTGGAACTCTGATACCACTTGTTAGGGTCGATTTAGATTCCGATGCTACCTTTTGTGGAGGAAGTTGTAGAACTAGCAAACTTTGCAACTAAAGTTGAAATGAGGAAACTAAGAAAAATAGATGAACAATAAACAAGGGGCAAACTTGTAGAATAATTTCAATACTTGCAAAAGGATTAGAACACCTTCTCTCTACACATAAAGAGAACACAATGGATTATTTCTCTCTTATTGTAGGAGAAAACAACTCTATTCTAGGAAGGAAAGACTGGAATACACTTTTAAGAGAAACCTTTTTTTTTTCTATCTAAAACTCTTCTTTCTCTTCTCTAGGAATAGGCTATGAAATCTTATGAACTCTTGCCCTATTTATAGAGTTCATTTCTTAATCCCTAAGAAAATTAAACCATCATAGACAACTCGTGGACAACTTGTGCTTGGTTGTCGCTAACTATGCGGTCTTCAAGTTCGACTTGAATTCTTTTTCTTCCTTTACAACTTACGCTTAGTTGTCAAGTCTAAGTTTTAACTATTAAGTAATCTTACACTGCTTTTGACTTAGTCAATAGGATTGTTCGATTCGGTTTTGAACTCTTAAGGATAAGCTTTATCCTTTAGCAAGTTGAAAAGTTCGATTTGGATTCGAACTCTTACTTTTCAAAACTTAGCTACAAGCTTCTACAAAAGTGGCTTTACTATAACAAACACAGCTTTAAGAATTGCAAATTTTCATGTCCATGTAATGTCAAGAATTCCACTTATTTAAACAGTGTAAGGGTGTGTCATGCAAAGCTTTTAGCTCTTAAAATATTGTATTTGCTTGACCTAATTTTTTTAATGGACTCTTTGTTGATTTCCTTTAGTTTTTCTATGGTGTCAATTGAATACAATTTATGGAGTCCAATGTATTATGTGACAAATGTTCATTGGACACATTGGGAGGGGAATGGGGTCCTCATCTTTTAATGCATCCAATGGATACTTATCACATAATACATTGGACTCCATAAAATAGTGTCCAATAGACACCATAGAATATAAATCCTTGAACATATTTCACATGGCAAGAAAAGTTTTATGTTTTTGCTAGTAGGAGTGCTTTTGAAATCTTTTTAGTTCTTGACATGATAATTACTCTTATTGAAGTTTTTACTTTGTTTTCTAAAAGGTGCATTCTTAATTCTAATGAGACCAAAACTCCTTTCTTTGTTAGAACACTGAGTATCAATTTTTCTTATATACATGTTTATCTCCTTGTCACTCATTGACAAGTAATGTTTCTTGTTTGTTATATAATTTTTGTTCATTTTCTTTTAAGAGCACTGGGAAAATAATATGTAGGTTCCACTTAATTGTCAAGATAATTAAAAACGCCGACTTGGCCATACGTTCAACACATGTGCCGTTACTAGTACCATTAAATATACATAAATGATCTTCATAATTGCCTCCCTGATTCGCTTCTTAACGAGCAAGAGCACACGACCTCATTAAGAGTAGTTATAAAATATGATTTTATTAACTGGGGTATATCTCTGACGCGGTAGAAGGGGAAAAAATCTGGTACCCTAGACCAGGATTGCTACTTTTCAGTGTAAAAAAGTCAAGTGTACTCTCCTCCTCTTTTCTTTGTCACTTTTGACCTTTTAAGTGTGAAAGAAGATGCTCTTTATTTTATTAATTTATAATTTTATTATTTATTATTGATTTGATATATAATTTAATAATTATTTAATTATAATAATATATTTTAAATATTTTTATATTCCTTATACATATTATAAATACTCCACATTTTGACAAATAAAGAGTATCAAACAAGCTCTTAATTTTATTTTCAAAAACTTTACGAAGGTCTGATCTTATGTGACGTATTTAGATACACGTCACACGTAATTCATACATGTCATGTGTTTTAGAAACACGGTGCATACATCCACACACTATGAGGTTTTATTACAAAACCCTCAAGAAGTTTTGGAAATGAACTGAAATAATAATCTTCCATGGATATTCACAATTTTTCTTTACTTTTCATCGATGCATTCTTTTAAAAAAAATCACTTTTCATATAATCAATTTTAAAAAAATCAAACCATACGGCTCTTAAATTTTACAATCTTGAAAAAACATTACAGTTGAGACCTCCATCTTCATCATCAATATCCATTCAACCCATGGAAATCCGACAACCGGCATTGATAGCAAAAACCACCACCCTTCTGAAAAACAACCCCATCGCAACCAACGCCTCCTTCGAAGGAGGCCGTGCGATCTGAGATCGTTGGCATCCTCCAAGAGGAGGCGCTATGGCGGCCTAACCTCCTGTCGCAGGGGGGGTTGCTATTTTGGAGGTGTTGGGTGGGTGGTGGTAGTGTAGAAGGTATGAAAAGGGCAAATCTATAGTAGAAGATGTATAATTTTGGCCTACGTTATGAAAATGAACATATTGAAAAATGCCATGTTAAAAGAGGCAGTAATTTCCTCAGAATTCAGATCCTTTTGTTACAGATGACAAAAGACAAGACTCAATTTCAATGACAAATAAGACACGACTGGATATTCTCTCAAACTCTCCGTCAAATTACAACAAGACAAAACAATCCAAGAAGAAATCCCAACTTATCTGATAAAATACAAGGGTGAAATTTTCTTCTTTAAAGTCTGGACTAATGGCGTTTCTTCAGGGCTTCTTATCTCGTCAATCTTCAAGAATTCGCAGGTCCACAGCTTGGAAGAAGAAATCCCAGTGAAAGAGAGAAGTAACCAGCAGGAAGTGAAAACGCCGGAGCCTGCCGTTGAAAAACCGACTGGGCCCGGGGGCGGGCCCCGGACACGGCCCTGGAGCCGGTGCCGATGGCGCCGGTGCAAAACATGTACCATCTTGTGCTCTCACGGCCGCAAGGGAAATCAGAAAGATCACCAACAACATTGCAGCAGCAGCAGAAGATTTTGGACGGCTAAAAGCTCCCATCTCAATTCCTTCGAGGAACCACTAATCTCACTCACTCACCCAACCACACAAAATCTCACTGAGATTTTGGAGAGAGAAACCCTAAGTGAAAACAAAGAGTTAATTAGAAGAAGTAATCTGCTGCACGTGCATGAGGGGGCTATTTGTAAAGCTTCAGCACGCCTTAATAAACGTTTGAGATGAAGCCACGTAGCTTAGTATAATCCAATAGAACCTGTCATATTCCTTAACGGGTAAGATACGTGGAATAGAATGAAATGGGGAATTTGTGGGTTATGTTAAAATTGTATCCTAGGCCTGCCCATGAGCCCATCCACCGCGAGATGGGGATTAATACTATTTGAATGAAGAGATGGGAATTAATAGTAAATAATAATGATATACGACGCTAATTACACTGAAATTAACGCTGGACCAGTACCCCCCACATCCCTATGAAATTTACTCTCTAGGTGATTCATTTAGGAATCAAATTGTAATTACAGTAATAATAATTTTATACAATACTTATGTAGACATGTGTCAACCAAGGTTCTTTTTTTTTTTTTAATTTTTTATATAAGGGGGAGATTAATAGCCAAAACGTGAGTATTTAACCGCTGAGCCACTTGTTTAAACCGCTGTGTCGACCACATATGTATACCTCAGCTCATATATGTTTCATGATTAATTAAGCACAAAAGAAGCAACAATTCCATTCAAAAAAGAACTCCATCAGTGAAGGAACAGAATTAATAGCCAATATGTCTGTATATCTATGTAACATATGAAATAATGAGATCAATTAGAGTATAGATATTATAAGATGGGTATATTTCATGAAAGGTCTTTAACCTGTAAACATGTAGCAATTTCATCTCTATTTTTTTTTCAATGCTTGAGTCACCTACTTTTCAAAACCTCGCAAAAGGTCCCAGACATAATTCATCAATTTTAGCAGTTAAATATTGACAAAAATGACATTTTTTTCTCTTTTCTTTACCTTTTCTGCATACGGCCTTTCCATTTTTTTTATTTCTCTATTTTCATTTTAATAAAATCAACTTTTGATGGCTATAAAAGCAATAAAATAATGAGCGTTTTCCCCATCATGTTGCTGGAAATGGCAGCGGCACTGGTACGAATATGGTTGAGGTGTTGGCAATTAAGATCATAAAAGGTGGGGGTAGCGGGTGGAGAGATTGTATTTTTTTTTCCTTTTTGTAAAATATTTTGTTTGCCTTTTCCCACTTTTTTGTCTTTGTGATTTTTCTTTGTTTACTTAAGATATACACATACAATGGTACATACGTATATTTAATGTGGTCAAAATGGATGGAGTTTGTGTGTAAGGACGTTTTGCAAGAGACTCTAGAAGCTTGGGCACCTGAGAGGTTAAAAAAAGAATAGGGATTAACTTGCTACATTTTACAAAGGTTGGAGGTCCTTCGTGAAATTTACCCATATCACAAGATCTATGTCGTTGAATTTGTCATTTTTTGTCATGTGAAAAATTTACTTATGGGAGAAATAAATAGCATTTTTTTTTTAATTTTTAATCGGTATATTTTTATATTGCCGTCATCATCATTGAATTTAATTCTAAGCATTATTTTAAGCATGAAATAAATTTTTTAGTCTTAGAAGTAATATTTTATGTTTGAGGAACCTCATATGGCAAATTTTTTTGGTCGAGTTTGATATATATTTTTCACTAAAATGTCTCATAAAAAGTTTTTGTAGGTAGAGAAACCCCAAAAAATCTTTAAACTTGAACGCCAGCAATTTATAGACATTAGCAAGCTTTTAACTTAAAGAATTTATTATCATCATCATTCACTCGCAGTTGTCATACATTAACCTGTCCCCTAAATAACCAAATTGTGTGAATAAAAGTTGAAATGTTGTTAAGAATTAACAAATTATGCAGAGAGTTCAAGAGTAATTCAAAATTATGTTTGATGGGATGACGACTGATATTTTGATGAAAATTTTCACCTAGGTGAAACTGAAAATTTGAACCTTTAGACATAATTTTGATCTAACGCTAGCTGTCTTCATAGATACCATTAGGGTTAATTTCATATATTGTCCCCAACCTTTAGGGTTAGTATCGGCTAGGCCCATAATTCTTTTTTTAACCCTCTGAGTCCCCAACCTTTCATTAAGTCACACATATAGTCTCTTTTAACGATTTCCGCCAATTTCACCGTTAATGGTAGCCAAATGCTGCTTGCCATTTTTGGCAGCCATTGGGTTGCCAGAAATTTTGCTAAAGCAGTGAATTGCTGCCATTTTTGGCATCACAGGGGGGAGACTCTCCCCTCAAAGGCCGTTGGAAATTTTTGTTTTTTAATTTAAAATGATTATGGACAAAATGATAATTTATTCGGAGAATTAACAGTGAAATTGACAGAAACCAATAAAAGGAACTATACATGTGTCCTAATGAAATGTTGGGGATTCAGTGGATTGAAAAAAAAAAGTTAGGTGCCCAACCGATACTATTCTCAAAAGTTGAGGACGATATGTGAAATTAACCCAAACCATTAATGATTTCTTTCATATGGTGTGCTTGTCTAACACCATAATCACACCAGATTTATGGTGCTAGAAAGTTACTCTTTTATACCAGTGTTTATGGAAGAGTCTTTTTCAAATGAACTCCGTGTTCACACCTTAAAATATCACCCCTTTTTATAGTCCCCCATACACTGAGGCCACGTCATTGTGAAGGAATACACATTTTGAAAAATGACTCTGGAGTATTTGGCTACAGATTATATGTCACACGATATTATTTTATTGGTTTTATTTTTTCTAAAAAGTCAAAAAGTAAAGTCAAGCCGCAATTGTTTACTTTTTACAAAAAGAACTAATAAAATGATGCTATGTCACAGATTATAATCCAGATTATAATCTAACTCATTGCCAAATACTTTATAGATATCTATAAATTGGAGGCATTTTAGTAAATTAATTAAATTTAAATTTGAATTTCAATAATCACTTATATAGAAAATTGAGATAATTGGAATCACGAATTATAATTGGAAACCAAACGGAGCTTGAGTAAAGTATCCATGTGAAACTTTTCGTTCAAGATATATCTTTGATACTGCTAGTAAATTAGTAAATTCAATAGAAAGCGTAAGATTCATGATGTCATGTGAACAAGAATTGCACATAATGTGACATACAAATACGAGCAAAGTAATTACTACTAAAATGACTAAAATTTTTCCTTGTTAGCTTAGCCACAGAAATATATAGATACGGTAAAATGAGAGGGTGGAGATTTACTACTAGAAAAATAAGTTTGTGAGTCTAGCATTAGCCTCATTGGAATTTTCCAACGGATAGCACCCATTCCCAGTAATTTTTAACAACTCTCTAATAAATTTTATTCATAATGAAAATAAAATGATTTTAGAGAGATATGAATAAGTAATAATTTAATTTCATTAGGTGTTAATTATATGCATGGATACATTTTCATCACACAATAAAATTACACAAGGTTTTCAATGTCACATATTCATTTGACTTGGCCCATGGACCCAACCCGGCATTAATTTCCCTCCAATCAATTCATAGCCTTGCCCCCCCCCCCCTTTTTTTTTTTTCTTTCGACATATTACAAAAGTATAGAGAAAGGAAACTAAACTCTTGATTAGTATCAATAGTCAACATGCCATCACCACAAGAGTTTTGGCTCTTATCCTGACGTTATCCATTAGTTGTTTGATAAATCATCAAATTATATTTTGAATGGTACGCAGAATTTGAAGCTTGGAAGAAATGAAGCCAATACCACTGATTTGCAAAGTCAGGCATAGTTATTGTTAGTTTATTATTATTATTATTATTATTATTATTATTATTATTATTATTATTATTATTATTATTATTATATGAGTAATGAATACTGATACACATCCTTAGCGACTGACAATTTTGCACTCCAAAAATTTAGCCACGTTTGATTTGAATTTTCCAAAATCATTTTTCTTATGCTTGAGTCCCTTTTAAAAACTTATCGAAAATTTTGTTAAAAAACTTCACACTGATCATGTGACGTGTATAAATGTATGTAATGTATATTTCAAATCAAACTCATTTGTATTTCAAATCCACATAACACGTACTGATGCGTGCCACATCGGTATGATGTTTTTTAGCAAAACTTTCGAGAAGTTCTTGAAAGGGACTCATTAAGTATATATCTTTAATTTTTCATTTCTATATATGCCGCTAATTAATATATCTTGTATTACTCCACATCAAGTACTTATGCATTGAAAGTATTTTTAAATAATCAATGAGATATATAAAAGCATACATA
The DNA here is from genome assembly GCA_963692815.1 of Nyctanthes arbor-tristis. NCBI lineage: Eukaryota > Viridiplantae > Streptophyta > Magnoliopsida > Lamiales > Oleaceae > Nyctanthes > Nyctanthes arbor-tristis. Next base: position 16,385 of record CAVNYN010269591.1, read on the forward strand.
GAAAAATATAAGTAAAATTTAATATTTTAACTATTTTAACCATCGTTTCTTTAATTTGTGTAACAATAAGTATTGGACCATCTTTGTGGGACCGGTGGAGCAAAATAATTATGTAGACAAACTCATAACTTAATTTTCTTACTTTTCAATCCCATGTTCTCTCAAAAATCACTTTTTTTTTTATGAAATCAATTCTCAAAATCTAAGTCAAACACCCTCTTTAAATCTCAAAATTACCGAAATGCCTTAATTGTGCTGGGAAATATACCAATTTTCCCCTTTCCAATTCAAATAATCAAATAGCAGTAACAGAAAATAAAACGAGCACAAAATAAAGAAAACACAAATTTAACTTGGTTCGGTAAGCCACCGATAATCACAGAAAGAGACTCTTTATTGATAAAGAAATTTTTTATAATCACAAATTTTCTTTATTCTACCACTCTCTTTCTATACAGAATTAGAACTCTCAATGCACACAGCAAAACCCGCATGTAACTTTATCTCTTTTTCTTCTCGCTAAAAACTTTCAAAACCACCAAGAATTAGCTGCCAAGCCTCTTTGCTGTCGTAACAAACTTTCTGCCTTTTTTGGCTTTTTCTTTTTTGCTTGGCTGTGACCTCTTCAACACTTTCGTTCCTCAATTCCTTTACGGCTCTCTAGGTTCTCGTGTACAAACACGCTTATTATTTATAACAAAGAAACTTGAAATTTTTTAAGGAGATAGATAAGGATCCTTACTTTGTGAGGTTATTTTTGTTAGATTTACATTACGTATGGGGCTATTTTTATTAGATTCACGTCACTTGAGGGTAAGTCTCCTTAAAAAGGAGCATTATCTATCTCTGTAGAAGGACTCAAGAAACCTTGCTTAATTCTAGTTAAATTAGGACTTCTTTCCTTATTTTCTTTTTTTGTATCCAAAGACAACCACAATTTACTTCACGAGCCCCTCGTCTTTAACGATCTAATTATTTCGAGTCAATTTCCAATATTTCCATCTTGACTCAAAAACTTCTTCATCACGGCACGTCATCAGCAACCATCTTGCGCATCACTTCACTGCTACGTGCCACTGTAGCAAAATCAAATTCAGTATACATGAACCATATTCAAAGACTCATTGAACATGACTTTTCGCTTTGACATCTTTGAACTGTATTCTTCATTCTTCTTATCACTTGCTACATACCTCGTCTTGCCTCCACCATAATCTCTGTTAATAATAGAGGACTCTCCTCGGTGCGGCTCCAATTTGGCAGCTCCACTTGACATGTCTTCCCTATTAGCTTATACAAATTACCAACTTTCTCAGCTTTCATTATTGCCCCTGAGTTCTTCTTCACAGTTATTACACTAACTTGAGCAGCATAGTCATAACCTAACGTGTCTAGTGCTCCTAACGAAATTAAAGCTTTTCCTCAATTCTGGGACATGCAGAACACCTGTCAATCTTCTCACTACACCATCAAATATCTTCACGTTTACAGTACCCAATCCCTTAACTTCATACTTCTAAATCATCAATCTCATAAATATGATGCTCTTCACATGGTTGATAATCCTCAAACCATTCTCTATTCGGGTATATGTGATAAAAACATGTACAATCCAGAAACCGAGCATTACATAGACTCTCATAATTAGCAACACAAGCAACATCACTATAAAAATCATGCTCCACTATATTCAAAGAATCTTTAGTTTCTGAAACCTCTCGTTTCAAGATGTTTTTTTAACTCGTCACAATATCTTCTGATGTGATCCTTTTTGTGACAATAATAACACTCCAGATCCTCCCTTGGTCGAGATTGAGAACGAGAACGACCCCTTTGACCATGATTTCTTCCTCGAGACTCACATTTGCCACGACTTTCCCCAAAAGATACCATAAGAATTCTGTTACTAGCTTCAACTTCAGTTGACCTTTTCATGTTGGTTGTCTCTAACAAAGCAGTCGAAACCTCATTCACTGTCAATGTACATTTTCCAACTAGTAGCGTGGTGACCAGCGTCTCATATGACTTAGGCAAGGAAGACAATAGAATTATTGCCTTGTTTTCATCCTCGATCTTCACATCAACATTCAATAAGTTTAGAATACACTTATTGAATTTATTCAAGTGATCCCTAACATCCATTCCCTTATTTATCTTCAATTCATATAATTGTTTTTTCAGGTACAATCTATTAGTTAGGGATTTCAACATATACAACTCCTCTAATGTATTTCATAATTTAGAAGGTGACTTATCGTTCAAAACACTATACTTTACCTCAGGAATAAGAACCAATCTGATGGTACTGACTATCTTCGCCTGCAACTCTTCCCAGTCAGAATCTTTCATATCATCTGGCCTCTTATCCTTCAATGCCTTGTAAAGTTCTTGCTATACGAGAAGATCTTCAATTGTACTACACCAATTATTGAAGTTGTTTTTTTCATCAAACAACTCCACCTCAAATTTAGGTACAACCATCGTCATCAATTTGATCCCAGAGTTCGAATCTGTCTCTGATACCAGTGTTGGAAAATATACCAGTTTTTCCTGTTCCAATTCAAATAATCAAGTAGCGGAAACAGAAAAAAAGAGCACAAAAGAGAGAAAACACAAATTTAACGTGGTTTGGTAAACCACCGACAACCACATGAAGAAACTCTTTATTGATAAAGAGATTCTTTACAATCACAAGTTTTCTTTATTTTACCACTCTCTTCCTATACAAAATTAGAGCTCTCAATGCACGCCGCAAAACCAGTGCGTAACTGTCTCTTTTTCTTCATGATTTTCTAAGAAAACTTAACCTTCCCCTTTACGGAGTTCAAACTGTCACGTGACTAAACAACATTAGGTGTTGAGATCCTAACATCTAATATTATACAGTCACGTGACAGTTTAAGCTTTGTAACCGTGACCCACTTTCTGCCTTTTTTGGGTTTTTCTTTTTCCTTTTCCTTGGCTGTGACCTCTTCAACACTTTCGTCCCTCAATTCCTTTACGGCTGTCTAGGTTCTCAAGTACAAACATGTTTATTATTTATAACAGAGAAACCTTGTTTAATTCTAGTTCTACTTAAATTAGGACTTCTTTCCTTATTTTTTTTTTCTTTTCTTGTACCCAAAGACGAATACAATTTACTTCACGAGCCCCCTCATCTTTAACAATTAATTATTTTGAGGCAATTCCTTACAAATTAACATTTTTACCCTCCAATATCTCTTCATAAAATGTCTTAATTTTGTCAGCCAGTGAACTAATAGGCGGCTTATCATTTATTAGACGTATATTATCAATATGTTTAAAACTTCATCATATCATTTTTTCAAATAAAACATAAATAAAATAAAACATCACAAAAATAAGCTAATTCGTCATTTTCACATGTTCGTGGTAATTAGAAGCACAACCAATTCTTTGTACTGCGTAATATAAATCCATTTGACGAATAATGAAGTATTCAAGTCTATGATTTGAGTTTTTATTTTATTTTATTATTATTATTATTATTATTATTATTATTTTGGCTTAGCCACCTTATTATTGTTTGCAAATAATTACAGCTCAGAATAGAAATGTATTGGGAGATCATTCCACATAACTACATTAATTGTTTAGATTCACTTAAATGTGCGAATCAAACAAACAAGGCTTCTTGTTTTAATAGTCAACAAGGACAACTTAAGTTGGCATATCTACATCTCCAAGTGCATTTATGATTTATGTGACCTTATTTGTAATTCCACAAAACACGTCTAACATGCCAAAAATAAATAAATAAATAAAAGAAAAGAAAAAAAAAGAATCATTGATCACAAGTGATACTTTTGGGCACATGTAAAACGATCATACTTCATATTCCAAGCCATTATAAATACAAGAGCAAGGAGTTGTGTTCTTCAAGCACACAATAATTAGTTATGGCATCCTTGTTAGAATTGAAAGATGCATTTGCCACAAGTGGTACTACAAATGTGTTTGATCAAGGATCTTTCGAGGTAAAGTCCTTAACCATTAAGGTATCCCTCACTTCTTCGCAGAGTGAACAATTGTATATCGTTTCACCGGTTGCAAATGGTACCTATCCCGTAATACTTTTTTGCCATGGATATTGTATCAAGAACACTTGGTATTCTCAACTTCTACAACATATAGCTTCTCATGGATATATTGTTGTTGCTCCTAAGGTACTACATCTCTCTCTTTCTCTCTCTCTCTGTGACATTTTATTTTTTCATACTTTTCAATTTGCCTCCTTCTATTGCAGTTTTACTGTTGGATTAAACAAATTTCAGTGGAGGAAGAAATCAAGAAGGCGGCCATGGTAACTGATTGGCTACCAAATGGCCTTCCGCAAGTGCTGGAGAAGGCCAAACCCGATCTCTCCAAGCTCGCGCTTTGTGGCCACAGTAGAGGTGGTAAGGTAGCCTTCGGCCTCGCCGTAGGCTATGCTGAAACAAATATCAAATTCAAGGCACTACTAGGAATCGATCCTGTCGATGGCCAATCACCTTATTGTCGTGGCAAACCCGAACTCCTCACCTACGTTCCACGCGCTTTCAATCTCGAACTCCCTATTGGAATAATAGGTATGCTTGAACCACCTAATTTAACTTAGACAAATACTAATTTATTCGTTTGAACTTAATATAAGTCTTTCTAACGAACAGGTACAGGCTTAGGAGGCCTATATAAGGGCATAATCCCACCTTTCTCCCCGGATGGGACTAACCACGCTGAGTTTTTTAACGAGTGTAAACATCCTCCTCCTTATTTTCTTGCAAAGGAATACGGGCATTGTGACATGTTGGATGAATGCATAGCAAATCTAGCAAGTTGGATTTGTCAAAGTGGGAAGGGTTCTAAGGAAGATATGAGAAGGGCTACCGGAGGGATTGTGGTTGCACTTCTTAATGCTTATTTGGGAGATAAATTTGGGGATCTTAATGCCATTGTTGAGGCACCTACAATTGCTCCTATACTTCTTGATCCAGTTATTTTTGTTAAAGAGTGCGATGGATCACTTGTCTAAGAAACTGTCACACAGATGTCATTGGTTAATACCTCGTAGAGTGTGACAGTTTCTTATATTTTCAATTTGAAACACGTACAATAAACAATAATTTCCTAATAAATAAAAAAACAACAACCAAGTTTGTCATAGCTAAGAAAATAAATTGTACTTTGTGGGGGTAGGGTTACTTGCTTAAGTGCTACTCGTCTCTTCTATTAAAATGTAGTTCATTGTATTGTATTATTGGGAAAAATCAACGCACGATATTCTACTAATGTTTTCAAGCTGTATAATCTTAATAATTGTTAAATTTTCCGACCATGACCAAGCTGTATAATTGTTATTTTTCGACCTGATTCGACTGATTTAATACAGATATGCCACTCAAGCGATAAACAGTAATTGTTTAATAATGAGCCTTACTATCTATATGTACAAGTAACTTTTCCACGTGGCGCCCCAATTTCTATTCTACGTTGTTTTGGCTTAAACTGAACAATAATTCAAGAAAAGACTGACCAACAGAAATAATGGCATCCAAAGTTGTAATCAATTTCTTGAATTTCAGTCACATGTTGTTTGAAATCTATTATAGAGAGAGCTCTGAAATATATATAATTCTATGAAGTCAGTTCTGAAAATGGATGATATATACATATTATTATTTCATCTTTTGTTCATAATTCGGTCATTATGTTTATTATGTTTTATAATATTTCTTGAGTGATCCAAAAAGGTGAATTGGAAGATCAGAACAACATGGGGAGGATTGTAAGCAGGCTAGGAATTTTGAAGGAACGAGAGAATTTTTTAAGATAAGTCGAATTCTTGCCCGGATTTATGCAGTGGAAGACCAGAAAATCACCCCGTAAAAATGAATTATTCATTACCATACTCTTGAAGATGGCCTCGGCCTCAGCCTCGGTTTCGGCTTTATAAATAATTGAAGGGACACAGCAAAAGAAAATTATTGAATAGAAATCAACTTTTATTCATCGTCCAAATCACCCGCACAGCACAAACTGTATATCTCAAATCCTAACCAAAGGTTAGGAAAAGCACAAAGAACAAATACCCATAAAATTAAAATTAAATAATAATAGAACAATGCCACAGCTCAGCCACACCCTAACAAGAATCAATATAAATTATTATAACTATCTATAATGGTACTCTTTTCTTTTATAATCATCACTCTTTCTCAGCTTCTCCATTGATCCATCTTCCATAAATGTAATCTACTGCATCAAAATCCCAACGAAAGACAGCAGCAACGAAGAGCAAATGAAGGCACCAGAGACGGGAACTGAAAACCCGGCTCCTGCGTCTGGCCTCGGTGAGGGTGCTGGTGCGAAATCAGCATTCTCTCCACCCACGGCAAAGGCTGCGAAACACAAGACGATGAGGATGACAGCGATGATTCTGGAAATTCTTAGGGGTGCCATTTGGAATAATGTGAGAGAAATAAGGAATTGATGTGCAGAGATTGTGGGTTTACAGGTTGAGAGAAGCTGATGAGATTTTACAGAGTGAGAGACGTGCTGAGTTGAGGAAGGGGTGACAATATTGTTGGCATTTTATAGCAGTTGCTTTTGGGCAACGGTCGAATTTGATTTGATTCAGCGTTCGATTTTTTTTTAACGTTGCAAATGTGGGGCCCGTGTTTGAGAAATTGGAACGTTTATACTCGGACAGCTTTTCTTGAATTTTGATGGCTTTAAAAATTTTATGAAATGCAATTTAATTTTTGATCTACACAACCACTGGGGTGGCTACTCAGTGTATTTTACACATATTCCCACATATGATTTTACTAGATCAAAACTAATGCTCGTTCTTTTTTCCAAAAAGAAAAAAATATTGTTAGAAGACAACTGGCATTTTAAAAATTTTGTGGGCACACATTGTTTTTACGTTCTGTATCTGAGAACGTTGAAATTGGCACAATCTTTTGCTTTCCATTACCATAGGGCATAAAACTCGATGCCCCGTGCTTCATAGGTTGCTTTGCTATACCGGTATCCAGTCCTATCTTACTCCTCAGGTTACCAATGTGCCATCTAGTAAACTAAAAAAACAAAGTGTAGTGTGTAGAAGAAAAGTTGAAATAATAATACAGTGGTGCATGCTTTCGTGTCCAGCATTTATATATAATAATAATAAGATTTTAATTTTCTTCATAGGTTGCTTTGCTATACCGGTATCCAGTCCTATCTTACTCCTCAGGTTACCAATGTGCCATCTAGTAAACTAAAAAAACAAAGTGTAGTGTGTAGAAGAAAAGTTGAAATAATAATACAGTGGTGCATGCTTTCGTGTCCAGCATTTATATATAATAATAATAAGATTTTAATTTTCTTCATAGGTTGCTTTGCTATACCGGTATCCAGTCCTATCTTACTCCTCAGGTTACCAATGTGCCATCTAGTAAACTAAAAAAACAAAGTGTAGTGTGTAGAAGAAAAGTTGAAATAATAATACAGTGGTGCATGCTTTCGTGTCCAGCATTTATATATAATAATAATAAGATTTTAATTTTCTTCATAGGTTGCTTTGCTATACCGGTATCCAGTCCTATCTTACTCCTCAGGTTACCAATGTGCCATCTAGTAAACTAAAAAAACAAAGTGTAGTGTGTAGAAGAAAAGTTGAAATAATAATACAGTGGTGCATGCTTTCGTGTCCAGCATTTATATATAATAATAATAAGATTTTAATTTTCTTCATAGGTTGCTTTGCTATACCGGTATCCAGTCCTATCTTAACAGAGTATATACCATGCGTAAATTATGGCTTATGTTTGTTTACTCTTGGGTGGTCTTGGCCTAGTCCCCCTCCCATGTACTTGTTTTATTTGCCGATAAAATCTAAAATCTAATTTAAGATTAAAAAAAAAATGTGTAAATTATAATGCTTGGGTGTGCCATTTTTATGGACATGCTTACGGCTTACCAGATAGCACAGATGTGGGCATCGTGTGCTGGAGGAGGAGGACAAATCTGAACATTTTATCATCCGGCGGGAGGAGCCCGAGCTTATCAGCCAGTGTGACTATGCCAAGACCAGTTGGAGGGACCAAGACTAATCGCGCAAATATAATGGCAGCCATTGTCCGTGCACCAAGTTTTGCACTGCCAGGTCCAGGTCCTGCAAGAATTATAATCTCAGCAATCACTTCACTAAGTAGTAACGAGATTATTGGACACAAAAAGCAAAGCCTATACTCTGTTAAATCTTCACAGATTCTGAATGAAATCCACTTCCAATAGAAGATATGGCAATCGGGTAGCCAACTTACCTTCTACGAGGTTGCCCCCTAGTGCCAACAATATGCATGGAATCATTGCGTCCCTGATAATCACACATATTTAGATGGCAATACGACATATTCTACATAGACATACACAATTGGAGTACTATAAAAATCAAAAACACAAACCAATGTACCTAAAATAAAACATGTAAACGGAAGAGAACATACCCAAGAATTGAGCAGCTATCAGTGAAAAAGTAGAGGGGAGCATCTGACGTGAAGATTAATTTCTTCAAAAATGGAACGCATCCTATAAAAATAGCAATTACCTGTAGCAAAAATCACTGGTTAGTAGCCATGAGGAAATTCCTACTTGGAAGTGAGCATTTTCAATTCAAAAACCAATGTTGTCAAGGATCAGTCCGCTGTTGAATGCCTATAATGATTTTTTTACTTTTATTTCCTTAAAAACAAAATAAAATAAAATAAAATTGGTTGGGGGTTTGGGGTCCCAAAGCTGAACTTACAGAAGCAATAATAGGAGGTTGAATGATTTGCTTGAGCTTCAATTTTTCATAGAGAAATTTCAGAAAATCTTTAATCTGCAGAAGAAGTAATAACGCTACGAATTAGCATATTTAATATGCAATCAACAAATGCTGCATGAGTTACCAATTTATGAAAGGAGATATATTGTCGTTACAAATTCTAAACAAACCCGTACACAGAAAATTAAGAAAGTGCATACCCTATTGTGGTTTTGTTCTACCTTCTCTTTCGTTGTAACGTTTGAATTAGTTGTTTCCTCTTGTGTAAGAAGTGGAACTTGCTCTGGGTCACTGTCCTTCTGTCCTGTATTATTCGAGCTATCCGTAGGACGATTCTTAATGGGAAGGTTTCGTTCTTCAAGATCATATGTGCCTTCAGGAGGAGGCGCAAGCATATGAAATACATAGGTGTATAGGACGATTGCACCAACCTATCGACGAAACAAATTATTATGTAAACACATTCATTATGCTTTACACAGAAGCTTTTGAATACTGAAATCCATTACAGTTTGTGTTCTGTGGGCTTCATGAATTTTTCAATTAAAAGATTTTGACTCTGCAATGAGTTTCATTCACTTGCAGATACCAGCTATGGCATAGCAGAGTAAGTGAAAAAGAATAAATTGGTTCCCGGGAAGTTAGCTTTCTCCATGGTATGAAAATCTTTTAAATGAATAAAAAAACAAATCAGACAAATGCAAGTTGCAAAGACCGCAAGCACTTTCAACTTTCAAGTTATTACTTACCCATTGGCCAAATGAGATGTAGGCATTTCCATCTTGAGAACATTTTTCAGTGTCCCCAAAAGGGTTAGATTTATCCCGACATAATGTAGCAATTAAGACGAGTGGCACATTCCCAATGTTCCCTGAAAGCAAGCAAGTTTCAGAATATTTCAGGAATAGCGGAACCTATCTATACCTTCGCACCATTCAGTTCTAAAGTTTCTTACATTGGGTGCAACTATCAGATTAATATGACATAAAAATCCAAGTAGGGCGCAGAGACTTGAAAATGACTAGCATTTGATCATAGCGCATGTAATGTAATAAAAAGGCAACTGAATATATGGATAACAAGTAATACTGGGGTTCTGAGGGTCAGACGAACAAGTAAAGCAATATGTATGGACCCAATGTTAAACATATATCTCTAGTCTAGATGTAATCAGAGCCATCACCTAGTCCTTGTTTCTCTATTACTCCTTAAAATTTGATTGGCTGGCACACGATGAGAATAAGAATTAAGTATTAGAGAAAGTGGCAGTCCTTGATCAGGTGCAGCACTAGTTGAACTCTTGGTTGCCCACGAGGCCCTACCATAAATGTAAAGCTTATAACCTTGCATCTTTTTTTCTGGTTTCTTCCCAGGTAGTTTATATCTCCAAATCCAGTCTCAATTTATTAGATACAGCTATAATTGATGAGCATATTCATAAAATTAGTCCTTAAGTTGTGGCGTATTTCTCAGATGCACTATTTTAGTTAATTTTTTAGGTTTTATTTAAACTCCCAAGACATGATTATAGACTAAAACCAACTCCGTAGCTGAAAAATGACCAAGAGCAGTAAAGCACGCTATAACATAAAGTTTATATATAAATGTACTACTTACCGATGCCAATATGTATTACGGTAAACTTGAAGTATGGGTATGGAGGACGGATAATTGTTGCAACAACTAGACCTATAATGGATCCGGAAATCGTGGCAAGAACAACATTGAAAGGAATAAACCACCTACAAAATGCCAAAAATGTCAGGCAGGCTCTTAAAATGATTTCTTAAGATTCAAGATGAGCAAGCAAGTTAAGATCTAATGCTTACCACTGAATCATTTTCTCAAAAGTAATAGCTTGTCCAAGTTGAGAGAATATCAAACAGGGAAGCAATAACGAGAAAACCAGCTGCATTAAGTCATTCAAACAGTTAGTTGGTATCACATTTGCATAAAAAGAATAACAAAAGCAAATAATGAAATTTAAACAATTCATCTCCTTATAGATGTAAGGTTGACACACTCATGGAGTGAAGAATATATGTCAACAAGATCTTTACATATGGAATTAGAGTGTATTGATTTGTAACTCCTTAATTACCACCACAAATTTCAAATTTCTATTAAATCTCCACAATTCATTTCAACTCGTAAATTTCCTCAAATTATAATGAGAATCAAACACCGTTTAAGAATTAAAGCTATTTCCATCCCACTCTTTCATAATGAAGCATAAAACTAATTGTAGAACTGCAGGTTCTCCCAGAAAAGCTAAGAAGTTATATGTTTCACATAAACACATAAATAAATATTTTAAACATGACAAAAGTAACAGCTCAACTTAGAAGGACAAAATTCAAGACATCCAAAAACACATATAAACAAGTACCAAACTGTGTTTCCAGAAGAATGGAGATTGACTACTTGAATCCTTTTTCACAATTCAATCAATTAAATGCCAGATCTAACGTAAATCGTTCAAAATATGCACACAAGAAGTGAAAACTGAAATCATAAGTCACACAAAGTCTTTGTGCCTCCATGACGTAGTGCTTACCCCATTTAAGAGCTTCCTTCCGTTAGCAGGTAAAATGTTGACATACTTGGAGGCCATGAGAAATCCCAGAAAGCACATAGTAAAAACTTTTGCTATAGGTAAAACAGCAATCTTAATAGTCCCAAGCACCGATTCTCCTCCCCTCTGTGGCTCTGTGAGAACCTCCACCAGTAACCTTTGCATCCCTTCCATCTTTTATTCTGTATATAAGCCCCCAACTTCAAATTTATTGAAATTCGTTTCTAATCCACCAATACTGCACCGAAATTTGTTTCCCACGTACCGAGGACACAATTACCGGTAACAGACAATCACCATTAAACTGCTCCAAGACCAACAAAAATCCGGAACCAACGGGTTGAAAAAATTACCCAGGCTCTGAATAAACCAAAAACGGCCAAATCAAATTGGCCTAAGCTGATAATCAAGACAAAGTTATTTCCAACTCTAATTTTCTCTCATCCTGCGAAAATCAGTATAATTACAAATCAGAATCGAAATAAACACCGAAATTTCGTGGAAATAATCTCCTCAGAGTTGAAAAGAAACAAAATAAGAATCTCCCAATCTTTCAATCAATGAGGAATAGAATACCATAAAAATCGCTGATAAAAAATAAAAAAATAAAGAGAATCAGAATAAAAATGAGTTTACACCTACCAATAATTGAAATTGACAACGGAAAAGCGGCTATCGGAGTTGTAATGTAACCTCTGTCCAGATTCAAGACTTGTTTATGAACCCGATTGAATATTTGTCTAGAAAACGGATTTTTGAGGTTGAATTCTACTCTCTCTCTCTCTCTCTCAATTTATAGGTAACGTAAAATGATGCAATTTCAAGAAGAGTCCTCCCCTAACTGTAATTTTCAACGTAGAAGGAAAAATAAATAAATAAATATAAATATAATAATAAAAAGGAAGGAAGGAAAAATGTTTTGATTTGTCGGATTTACCTCGCTAAGTGTCGAACGAAAAGTTGATAATACCCTCATACTATCGATTGATTTCCGTACAAACCGAATGTGAAAATGCCTCTTTCAATTTTCGGTTACTGACAGATTTTGCTGCCACTTGTCAAATCTACAGCCGTTGCACTTGCTTTTTATTTTATTTTTTTGCCCCTTTTAAATATAAAAAAGAAGGTTGCTAAAGTTTAACTACTATTATAAATATGTCCAAACCATTTTTCTTTGATTATTATCTTTTACCTTCCATTATTAATAGATTTTACTTATATTATAACTTTAATCTTTATCTTGTTATAAAAAAAAGTACAGCCTATTAAGCAAAAAAAAGGTGATAAAAAGTTAAGGACAAATTTATAGTACTAAATAAATGTGAAAACCTTTTTAGTGCAATTAAAGTATAGTGCACCAAACAATTGTTATCGTGTGAATATAATTAGCCAAAAACTATAAAATAAAGTGACTGAAATCATGCGATGCCCTTTTTTAACACATACCATGTTCATTTAAGAATATATCACGTGTAATTGATTGATTTAGTCAATTTTTATTTTTGAATAAAAATAAAAATTAGTTAGGAGCATTTTCTCCTATGAATTACATTTATTTATATTAGCTCAAATTTTAATCAATAGTTAGGAATGGTAACTAAGTCGACCAGCTCGAGTTGCTATGGACCAGCACACTAAAAATGGCTATAACTTACATTAAGCCGCCCTCCAAAAAAAAAGTTATACAAACAATACACTTAGTAAGATTGTATTATAAGGGCCATAGACGTGTCTATATAATAATGTTTTATGCGATTGTTTTTTCTTCTCTACAACATTAATAATCCTGTTAGGATAAGTAAATACAAGAAAGTGAAGTAAGATGATTTTTTGAAATCTCCATGAGTTGAATTGATTTTCTTTTAATATTTAAATAAATACGACCTAATCTTATATTTAATTATAGAGAGTAATAATAATAATAATAATAATAATAATAGAGAAATCTAAATTTGGGAAGATGATTCACTGTGTATGGATGTCTTTTTAAATCACTTCACGGTGTTAATATATTAATTAATACCTGATGTGACGTTTGATGTGAAAATCACCTCTTAATGGTACTTTCGTCAAAGATAGACAGTTGTTATTTTCACACGGATTAAGGATAAGTAATGTAATTGAAACATTTAATTTTATCTTATTTTTCTACATATATACTCTTATGTATCGTTAATTGTTTGAAATACTTTTAATGCATGAGTAGTTGAATAATAATAATTAATTATAAGCACATATGAAAATGAAACATTATACATACTCAATTTGGTAAGTGGACTATCTTTTTGGGATATACGAAAATAAAATAATGGACTATATTTTTTAAATGGAGGGAGTATTAAATTTTTTAACTTCATGCAACTTCTTTAAGTAATCCACTATTAATTACCTACTTGGAATTCAATTGGTCTCATTTTCTTAAATGGAAATATCATGTCACTCTAAACGGAATCAAGTAGAAACAAGATGACTGCCCAGCTATTCACACGCATTTCTTTCAGGTCTCCTCGAGCTGAATTCACATTATCTAGAAAAGCTTGCCCTGATTTTATTGACTTGTTTTTCTTTCTTTGATTTTGAATATCCCAAGTATATATACTTTTTTTCTCTAATTTTTTCAATAATTTTCCTTAATCTTTGAGGGGGGAAAACTATATGGGATGGAGGGATATTTTTTTTTTCTTTTGGAAATATGACAAATATATATAGGTGAGGTGATGGGTAAAATGCAACCAATTAATAATGAGTTGGTGATGAAAGTGAAGTATATAGGTAAATGTATCATTCATGTACGTAGTGGGTATATTTTTAATAATAATACAAGGCGCAATCACCTCATTGAGTGTTTAGTTCTACAAAAAGTCTAATATTAAGCAAATGGGACAATCTTTTTATTGTTTTATTTATTTACCCCGGGAGACATGGTTTTGATTAAAATAATGGTTTTCTAGTTATTTAGAACAAATTTTTTATTTATGTCGTGAGACATGATTTTGACTAAAGAATATTGATTTTCTTATTTAGTCACCAATCAAATGATTGTATAAATATTGTATTAGGAAAAAATGCATAGGAGGTGCTCATCCTATGAATGTGTAATATTTGAGTCCCTATACTTTTCTATGTTTGTACTTGAGATTTTATCGGGCATATGTGCCCATTTCACTTTTGAAAGGTAAGTCGGTTAACCGCAAATCGAAAAGTTTTTCAAAAATTACAAAGCAATCGACGGGGCTTGATCATGTTTTTGCTTTACTTTCCAATATTTGGTCCCTTGTAGAAGGGTTAGGTAGATAGTTTGGACTTTTAAACATCCAACTATGACTATGAGTTGTGCAGCTCCCACAAAATGAATGAAGGGTGGCTCGTCTAGAGTTTTATACTTGCAAGCTCTCTGGTCGCTGGTGGTGGCTCAGCACCATGCTTAACATTCTATTCATAAGCCTTATTTTCTTTTGTCGTGGCATTGCGTAATCTAGCTCCAACGCGTGCATTTTGATTTTTTTTTTTTTTCAAATTATGTCTATTTCACGGAGAACGAAAAATAATAGTATTTTATCCAAATAATAATATACTAATATGGGAAACAAATTAGGAGTCCGTTTGGTTAGATTTATAAAATCAAATTATAAAAGGAATTTATAATGAGTGAAAATGAGTGATAGACATTTAATTAAAATTTAAAATGTATAGTAATTATTGAATAATTGTGAATTAATAGTTAAATAATGACATGTGAATTTATAAATAAACAAAATAAAGGAAACCAAACAAAGCCTAGATTAAGAAATTCGTGATAGATCTTGATGGGATATCCGGGATTTACAAAGAAGGCAAAAAGTCGAACACTTGGCATAATTAATTGGATGGTCAATAAACCTAATTATTATTACTTTTTCTATTCTACGAAATCAAGTATTCGTTAGGACCAGTAAGCCAGGAAGTCCCTAGAGAGCTCTTAATCATTAATTTTGACTTTTCTTTCACTGAATTTCGATTTGATTCGCGCACTTTCTTTGAATTGAGGTCTGTAATATGGTCAAATATTTTAGGGAGAGGAGTACTCCTTCTTAGAGAGATTACTTTATTACTTAGCTTTTTTATTTGGGGGTAGTGAGTGGAGCCCTTGGCTCTCTCCAGAATAACTCATAATATGGTCGCGTGTTTATGTTGTTTACATAATAGACAATATATCATTCATATAATAAATGTCATAACAACACTTAAAGATAGAGAAAATATCTAATACTCGAAAAATTTAGGGTACTTCAGACTAATCAATAACCCTACATAAATTTAAGAGTTCTAAAAATAAAGCCTAAAAATCTATGTGTAAATTTTTTATTGGGTTAGAGTATTCTAATAAGATGCTCTTAGATTACCAGAAACTTTTTCCCATATATAGGGGCTAAAAATTTATTCATTTTGTAGATTTCTAACTCCAGGTGCCTTTTATTTTGAGTTTAATAACTACAAATAATTTCTATATATATCTATATATATATAACTTATATATCTTATTAGGTAGCAAATTTTATAATTTAGTTACATGCCTACATAAAATTGCATAACAGTGTCTACATAGATTATAGAAAAATTTTGTATTACAGGAAATATAAGTGTAAAAATACATACTACATACAGGGCCATTCTAAGGTTTTCCGGGCCCTAAGCAACTTCTAAATTAAAATTTTATGGGGGCCTTAAGCTAAAACTTATATTGAAAAGATTTGTAGAATAAATCAATAAATTAAATATATAAATATGTAGTAAGATGAATTAAACTAATTATTAATTATACCTAACAATTATTTTTTTTCCATTTGTCAATTAATAAATGTCATTTCTGTGTATTCTATTACATATTTAAAATATAAATATTAAACTTTTAATAATAATTTTTTAATTTCGGGGCCTTTTTTGTTGAGTCATAGTCGGGGACCATAAGCGACGACCTAAAAGACCTATGTTCAAGCACGCTTATGAAGACATCTGATTTTGGCGTGTTTAATTGAACGGAACACTAGCCAACATGCATACCAGGGATGCACGTGGCAATGATTTTCCATGAAAGACCTTCATTTGTATTTTACTGATGATAAGTATGGTATTAGAGGCGATCACACAAATAGTGAAGATTCAATGACCCTATTTACAGTCCTTCTATAGAGTCACGGTGTCTAATAGATTATCTAGCAAGTTCCTATTAGATACATTAGGGGATGGGCCCTAATGTATCTAATAGGGGCTTACCACTGTATCTATTAAATACTATAAAATACATCAAAAATTCTAAGAAACCAGGTGTCTGGTTCCTTATGAAGCCAGATACCTAATGATGTGTTTACACATCACTTGAGACACTATAAAATACATCAAAAATTTTAAGAAATCAGGTGCATGGTTCCTTATGGAGCTAGACACCTAATGAGGTGTTTACATATTACTTGACCCAGGTGATATGTAAACACCTCATTAAGTATCTGATTTCATAAAGAACCAAACACCTGGTTCCATAAAAAAACTCTAAAATGCATGCCCTATTTATGCGTGGCTTTGGATATAAATTATATTTGGAGCTTCTTGCTATAAACAAAACGTGAAAAATAACGTTTCACAATTTTAAGTTTGTGACATGATATATACGTACAATATGAAGGAAGCAAAGTGGGACCAAACCTACTCAAAAGCTACCCCACGTGCTGCGAAATTTTTGTTCTTAATTATTTGCCTGCTTTATATAATGTAAATGAATCTTCTTAATAAAAAATAATAAAATTCTATATATTTGAGACATCTCACAAAGTAAAAATAAATCTATATATGTGGAAAATCGGGAGTAGAAGTTATCATGCAGCAATATTTGGATGATATATCAACTTATCTATAGGAATTTTTTCTGCAAATATCATACCTTGTCCTTTTGGCAACCACTTATAAATAAGTTGGTTTATAAAAAGATTTAAAATCCAAATTCTGTATAGATGTTGTTATCTAATTATTATGCAATATGAAGTTAATGATTAAACTGATATGATAATATATGGTTTGATTGTGTACTGTCATGTGTTTAAAATTTAAAATTTAAAATTTATTTATAAATAGATTCTATTTTAAAATGATAGTAAAAAAGGGGGACCCACTTCACAAAGCAGCAATCCACACCCTCCCAAATCTCAAATATATTTATCTAAATTAGAGACTAATAATTAATTTATATGACATTTTCTTATTAAATATTAAATAACCGAATATTTCTATATATATTTATAATTATTCACCTATCTCTTAATGTAAATATGTCAACTAGAATAAAAATCAATTTCCAATATAGTAAATAGTTTTACTCCAAGTATCCAACCGCAACCCCCAAATAAATACTACATCCGTCTTATAAAGATAGTCCAGTAGTCATTTTCACATAGATTAAAAAGTGATAATTAATATAATTGAAATATTAAATGTTACTTTATTTTTCCATATATACTTTTATAACTGATTAATTTTTGTTTGAAATACTTTTAATGCATATGTGGTTAAATGACAATAATTAATTAGGGGCGGACATATATGAAAATGAAAAATTAAATACATGCTTAATATAGTAAGTGAATTATCTTTTTCAAACGGATAAAATAGAATAGAATAGTAGAATATTTTTTTGGAATAGAGATAGTAAATAAATAAAATTAGGAAGCTCAATGGTTTGGAGTTGTGTGAGAAATGAAATATAAGCGTGATAAGTAGTTGTTGGTCGACTTAGCATATGTATACGAACTTATGATAAGAAGCAAACATGCGTGTACATGTTCCCCCCACCAACCCCACCCCCCCGGAGGAAAAAAAAAAAAACCCTCCTCCCAGGTTTGATTAGGGATTCGTCACGGCTCTCCTGGTTGATGTCGCTTTTTATTGGATATTACTTTTGGCTCATGACTGGTATTATACACTGACAAAAATTTTGAATAACTTCAAATATAGATATAAAAAAAGTGACATGAGCAATTTATATTCTCATGTGACATAATTTTATTTGGTAATGATATATTTTCATCATCTAATAAAATTGTGTCACAAGTATAATATCACTTTTGCATATCATATTTTCATGCCCATATTACTTTTTTTTAATTATTGCAAAATTGGATGAAAGGTTTGATTGAGAGATTAAGGAAGATAATATATTCACTGATTTCTTTATTTTGTATTGAAAATTTTTATAAAGTCTAATTCAATACACCAAACATGTTATTATTATCCCAATATTATATATATATATATATATATTTGGTGAGGTGATATTACTGCAAACTCCTCTTTGTTCATTTATTTATTTATTTATTTATTATTATTACGCTTTTTTTCGTTTTAACCTCTAACAAAATGGGGGATTTGATACTTGAAATATTCTACTCCCTCTATCCCATAAAAATAAGTCTAATTTTCATTTTTATTTATCTCATATTATAGTCCATTTATATAAATGAGATAGAATAATTAATTGCTCTTCCAAATATACCCTTAATCAAACAACTAATTAATTTTTAATACATTAAATAAAACTAGTCTAGAATAGAGGTATATTAGACTATTAAGTGTGATTTTTATATTTTCAATTGTATTAAATCACATTTTTAATCTACGCGTAAAAAGCATATGAACCTATTTTTATGGGACGGAGAGAGTATTTCTATCTGAAAGTGACTTTTTTTTGGGGGGGGGGGGATGCTTTAAAATAAAGGTATCTAGAAATAGACAAGTTAATAAAGGTCTTCCAATACCTGTAAAAAAAATAATAATAAAATAAAAAAATAAATAAAGGCCTTCCAGTATATTCGAGGGAACTTGGACCTTAAATAAAAACCATATACATTTTGAAGAATAATTTAATTGAAGCATTTTCGTTTATCTTTTTTGGTTAATATGTCTCTATGTTATTTTTGAATTATTAGATGGCCATTGAAATCCATCAAAATGCATCAATTAATGAACCAATTACACGATATGGCAAAGTTCTCCGTCCAGCCACCTCGTGATTTTGTTAACGTTCTCCTGCTTTAGTCACTAGTCACGGCCTTTCCTAAGTATATTTGTCTATTTCATTAAGCAATTGAGTAGAGCTATTTAGCACCATTGGTGCTGCAATTAGGATTTTTCTTGCATGTCCACACTCCACATAATTAAGTTTGATGCCTGAAATATCACTTATAAGAAATTCTCGTTTCTTCACGAACAATGTAGAGACCGATTGTTTGATTTAAAAAGGGTAAATTGCAGAAATGGTCCTTGACCATTGCAATCAGTTGCAAGTTCATTCTCACCTTCAAATATGGACCAATATTTCCCTAACCTTCACCTATTAATTTGCACTTTCATCCCAATGCTTATATTTAATTATTAAAATGTTATGGTTTATTTGACAACTATTTAAATGAAATTTTATTATAATTAAAAGTGAAATTGAAATTCATGTTACATAAGTATTTATTATTCTCAGTTATATTAGGGATATGGATTGAATTGGCAATTAGATAGGTAGGTAAGGAAAATTTTATTTTCCTTTTTATTTTTATTATTTTTACAATTTTTAGTTTTTTTTTTTGGTTTTTATTTAGAAAGTAAAATATCATCAAAGTCCTTATAAGTGAATTTATGAAAGATTAATGACATATGATACTGAAAAATAATTAGGAACCCAACTGATAGAAAATGTAAAGGTTGATGACCATTTGTGAAATTAACCCTAAAATAAATAACTAATATAAAAAGTTTTTGGCTACTCCCTTTAATAGATTAACTTTTTAAGTTGAAATCTTAAGCTTTACACGGTATCAAATTCCATTATACTCAAACGGACAAGATCTCAATTGAGCACATGGATTTAAAAATTAGTCCGTTTCAATAAACTACCATTTTGAAGAGACATGTTAAGGGATAAATCACATGTTGAATAGTTATTATAAAATAAATAAGTAATATATAAAGTCTTTAACCAACCTCTTAATGAGTTAATTTTTTAAGGTGGGCTACATGATATATTATTACCGTATATTCAACATCAACATCATCAACTTTCACCATTGAGAAAAAGTATTTAGAAATCTCTGTTTGAGTGGGGACTTGGAGGGCCACCCCAACATGTTCCCCCTTGTCCCGTAATCATCCTAAGTTCATCACGCCTATATTTTACTGTAATCCATTTGAAGGAAATAAAAAAGGAATCTTCACTCGTTGAAATCATCTTCTCAAATTAATCTAGCGTCATACATATAGTATGATATGATACTATATTTCACGCCACATAAGTCATATAGTGGTATGCACGCTATATGAGTAATATAGTGTCATACCGTGCCATATATATGGTGCCAGAATAAAACTAAATAATCTTCCCCCCACGTGATTTAATTTGTAATGCGTGCTTTAATTACAAAAGTCTACTCTTTTTATATCGAAATTTTTGAAGACTGTATTTTTTTATACAATGCGTGTGAGTGTGCATGTTGTTCGAGACTAATAAGTGCATTTTTAAATACATTATTATATTATATATGATCGAATCGCCTACCTCAAAATTAGAAAAACAAAGTAAGATATGAAATTCTGTCAATAGCATCACTGTATTATATTGCTTTCTCTCAGCCACTAGTGGCTTATGTAGTGGTCGGCTTTCCCAGGTGCTCCTCCTTGTCCCCCTACCTAAGAATCCAAAGGTGGCCTTTGGATGTTGTTGTGACATTTTGTTAACAAAGGTTACCAGAGTCTAGGTTTATGGATGGATTCAGTCAGCGAAAGTCTCTCCAACTCAATCTATATTAACAAGATGTCGTGACCGCTTAGGCTCCAAACGGGGCAAACTTACGGATTGTGAGCCTTCTCACCATTTCGACATCTCTTTACCATTTCATCGTCGCAATCAGACAAAAGGAGACTCAGTCCAACGCATAATGCTACTACACCGACCATATTTCAATGGTACAAGACCTTTTACCAAATGATGATGACTTCTTACTTATTTTAATGGATTTAAATAAAACTTCACATGATCGATCAGAATATACCATGAATTTGGGTTGGATTTCCAGTCCGGCTCTCGGAGAGGTTGCCTCTCTTTAAAAATTTTCGTTGGATTTCATCAAGAATCGATTTTTCCAAAATACCCTTAGATCTTGAACTAATTACACATGTCAATAATTGTATGAACTGCTGCGATCTTGAAAAGGTGTTACTATAAATGTCTAATATTTTTGTTTAAGAACATAAATAATTTTAATTGCCACCACTACACACTATTCTTCGACGGTTTGACCTAATCTTAATCACCAATCCCCACTAGGTAGTATAAAAACTACCCACATTGACTATGATACTGTTATGTGGTATAACTTTTGTTTCAAAAAATAGATTTTGCTACTTGGCTAATTAATCTGCCTAAGTGTAGGCACTTTAAAAAATGTAGTGTAAATATAATTGGCCATTTCTCAATACACCACATTATTCTTACTTACAAATTTAGACATTTATAAAATGACTTAAATGCCTATCTATTTTTATCTTTAGTTGTTATGTGCACCACTATATCCTTTTCCACGATTAAACAAACACCAAATCGTAACTTCTCTGGCCAAACAATATATTCTTCTCCCGTTCAAATACCAGTTTGGTAAAATTATTGGGCAAAAAGTGAAGTGGAAAAAGACAAAATGAATTTATTGTTCTCAATATTCTGCAATCTATATTAGTGTATATATATTAGTTCCCTGGAATTATTTTTTGCTTTTTTTGCATTAAAAAAAATCATTGCCAAACTGCCACGCTTAATCAAAAGCAACCGTCTCCCGTACATTCATCTCTTTATGGAATCCTTCCTCTCCATGGACTGCTTTTCTTGAATCCCCCTCTACAGCTTTCACCTTCGGCCTCCATCCACACACAACAGACTCTATCCATGCCACTTCTTGAACGATTCTTTTGCATAAATCTTATCAAGAAAGGATTAAATACTATTCCACGGGCGGTGATCAATGGTTGAATTTATTCACGGCTTGTTAGTGTATTTTATTTTATTTTAGATGAAAATATGATGAACTA